>ML661908.1:3576406-3843393 GCA_007570785.1 Antilocapra americana | reverse complement strand
GCGCAGCCCGGCCCGCGGGGCGAGGGCCCCGGCCGGGCGTGGACGGGGCCGAGCGCCGCCGGGACGCCGCGTCCTTGCGGGGAGACGCGCCGGCCCCGCAGGCTCGCCAGCGCCTGGGCGCCGCGCCGCCGACCTCCCGGCCTGGGGCGGCGGGGCTCGGAGAGGGGGAGCGGGCCGGAGCCCGCGGGGGGGCGCGCCGACAGAGCTCCACTGTCCTTTTAAATATAGAGGCCCTGTGTTTATTGCGAAGAAGGGGCAGCTGTGTCAGCGGCACGTGAGCTGTAACTGGAACAAAAGCGTTATCGTAAATGCAAGCGGAACTTAGAAGAGGGCGGGGAGCTCTATCAGGTTGAGCCTCCGGGGCCTCCGCGAACGAATGAAGGAGGGGGAAGTGGCTCCAGGGCCTGGGTTTCTGGGCCGGGCCGCGACCAGCAGCAGAGAGTCCAGTCGTCTGCGCCTTCTCAGACTCTGGTCGTGGTCGTTTTAGCTGCACCGTGAGTTTTGAGGGAACCTGTTAGTGCGAGCTGCATGACTAAGAATCACGTTCGCATTGGGAATCCACTTCCACAGCTACAGATGTTTGAGATCGTCTCCATTGATTTAAATATTTGGACGTTTTACCCCCAGCACCCTCAGATAGTTTGAAAGGTGACGGATGGTCAGGTTTTTCATGTGAGGAGGTGGTGGAGAGAAAGCTAAATGGAAGTATATGTTGTCTCCCCCGATCCGTATGACTTCGTGGAGATCTTTCCACTTCTTGGTGCCCCGGGTTTAGAGCCATAAATTCTTGATAATGCGTGTCACTCGCACACTTTACAGCTTCAGGAATTGTTGAGCAATTCTTGTGTCGGTAATGAGAGTGGAAAAGTTTCGTGTAAATGGAGGATTGTGTCGTTGTTCAGAAACGATTGACTAAAGAATTAGGCTTGAATTTGGGAGCAAGAAAAGAACTCTCTGCCTTAATTGTCTCCGTAGTGCTTCATTCCTGATGTTGCTTTTCCTAATGACTTGGTATTATACTGTACCAAATTGTGCTAAAATGGATGTGATTTTCAATTGAGCACCAGCTATAATTGCAAATGGCTTTATATGTATTCCAGGGTATGCTGAGAGGATTAGTCTGATGACAATTTCTGTGTCCAAGACATAGACTTATAGGGCTTCCTCGATGGCACAGTGGATAAGAAGCTACCTGCGAAGGCAGAAGACATGGATTCGATCCCTGGTCTGGGAAGAGTCCACATGACTGGGAGCCATTACAGACTGTCTGAACCGTGTGACGCAAACACAGAAGCCCGAGCGCCCTAGAGCTTGTGCTCCACAACAGGAGAAGACGCTGTGATGAGAAGCCCTCACACTGCGACGTAGACCATGCTCGCCGCAACTGGAGAAGGCCCTTGCAAAGCAATGAAGACCTAATGCAACCAAAAAAAGAAAAAAAGACATAGATTGATATATTGTTGTGTGCTAGGCAGAATTGGATAGGCCAGCATCTGAGTTACAGAATTGCTTCAGGAGCATATGGGTGAGATATCAGTTCTACTCAGGGAAGAGGACTAGATCCCAGACGAGGAGAGGAGAGTGTTTGTCCGGGACCTTGAAGAATGGGTTGAATTTCTCTTGGTGGGGAATGTGTATCAAAGCTGAGTTTGGGGGTGGGGGAAGTGTGAGGCAGGCAAGTAGCCTGGTTGGGCGAGCAAACTCCAGGTTTCCCTGGTGTGCTGTAGTCCATGGGGTTGCAAAGAGTTGGACACAACTGAGCAACCGAACAACAATAAAGCTGTTTTAAGGGAGTGGCATTTATGTCACTAGAGTTTTTGAAACATTTTTCGTCTACTTTGAAAAAACTAAATATAGCATAATATGTGAGAAATTTTTGTTGTTTTATGAGTCAAACTATATAGAAACATGTAGAATGTTTTGTGCCCATAAGTTTTATGTTTAGCAGTTAGATATTAAGTTTTAACTCACGGAATGGGGAAAAATCAGTCAACTAGAATTACATTTAAAAGAAGGGATTCTAGGTTTAAATTATGAGAATGATCTGCACTATATTCTTACTGTTTTGCTTTATTGAAAGTGATCTTATTATTCTAAGAGCTGCTAGTTACTGTCTGGGAGGTATACACCTTAAATTGGTCAAGACTAGGTGATACATTGGTCAGGACTAGGTAATACAACGTAGTACATTTGTAAGGAGTCACTCATATGCTTGTGCCTTGTTTCCAGAACGCAGTTGGTAGTCTTGTTTTACATGTTTTCTCTTGAGCCACAGAGTCATACTAAGTGATGTGGATTACCCAAATAGTCTCTTTACTATTTGCTACTCTTTGGTGTAATTAGAAGAGAAGATGTATGACAGATCACTAAGTGTTTGCATAGATGAGCACTTAATATAAGGGATTAAAAAATTATAATGGCATTTTAAAACCCAAAGACCTTTACTATGGTCTCTGAGCCCAACATTGTCTGACCTCTGCTTGCCTCCCCAGTGCCACCTCCTACCTTGGCCTTTTCATCGTACTTTCGCCACCTGGCCTTTTTGTCTCTTGAATGTGCCAAACTTGTCTTTTTCTCAGTTTTGTATCTTGCTGTTTGCACTGCCTGCAGCATTCCCTCTCTACGTCTTCACATCTCAATGTTACCTTATCAGAGAGACCCTGTGTACTAGAGATTCTCCCTTTTCTGGTTACTGTCTAGTTACCTTATGCTGTTTTATTTTCTTCTTATCTAAAATAAACATTTTTGTTCCTGTTTATTTCTTGTCTTGTTCTGCTTAGAGTATAAGTTCCATACATGTGTGATTAGTCACGAAGTCGTGACCGACTCTTTGCAACCCATGGACTGTAGCCCACCAGGCTCTTCTGTCCATGGGGTTCTCCAGGCAAGAATACTGGCGTGGGTTGCCATTTCCTTCTCCAGGGGATCTTCCCAACCCAGAGATCAAACCTGAATCTCTCACATCTTCCGCATTGGCAAGTGAGTTCTTTACCACTAGCGCCACCTTACGATATGACCCAGAAATTCCACACCTAGGTATATACCCAAGAGAAACTAAAACATGTCTACATAGTAACTTGTACACAGATGTTTATAGCTGCATTATTCATAAGCAAAAAGTGGAAGCAACCCAAATGTCCATCATCTGATGAATACATGTATCCATACAATCACATATTTGGCAATAAAAAAGGATGAAGTACTGACTCTTGAGAGTCCCTTGGACTGCAAAGAGATCCAACCAGTCCATCCTAAAGGAGATCAGTCCTGGGTGTTCATTGGAAGGACTGATGTTGAAGCTGAAACTCCAATACTTTGGCCACCTGATGCCAAGAGCTGACTCTTTGGAAAAGACCCTAATGCTGGGAAAGATTCAGGGCAGGAGAAGAAGGGGTGACAGAGGATGAGATGGTTGGATGGCATCACCGACTCAATGGCCATGGGTTTGGGTGGACTCTGGGAGTTGGTGATGGACAGGGAGGCCTGGTATGCTGTGGTTCATGAGGTTGCAAAGAGTTGGACACGACTGAGCAACTGAACTGAACTGATATATACCACATCATGGATCGCTCTCAAGAACATTGTGCTAAATGAAAGAAACCAGGTTCAAAAGGCCACATTTTATATGATTCCATTTATATGAAATACCCAGAATAGACAAATCTGTAGAGAAAGGGGATGAATTATTGTTGCCTAGGATTGGAGGGAAGGAGGGAGGGGAACACAGAGGGATGGAAACTGATTGCTAATGTAGGTACAAGGTTTCTTTTTAGGGTGCTAAAAATATCCTGAAATTACATTATGATGATGGTTGGACAACTCTGTAAATATACTAAAAAGATTGAGTTTTACTGTGTGAATGAACCTCATGGTTATGTAAGTTATATCTGAGGAAAACTGTTAAAAAGGATTGAGGCAATTAAAAAATATGGAATATTTTGTCTACATTTTACACTTATCATTTGAATATTGAATATCTAAAAATGAAATGATTTAACACTGAAACTCTAGATAGTCCAGGAATGTAGCAAAGAGCTCAATAAATAAAAGATGAAGGGGGTTAAAGTATATGGATAATTATGATTCAGCGCATGGTGTGTTAAATGCCCAGAGGAGACCAAACCAAGAGTTACAGGGGTTTGAAAGTCTCTAAAACATCAGGTCTGGGTTTGTGTGAAGGAAGCGGGGAAAGGCCTCTAAGGAGGCGGCATTTGGGATTGGCTTGGAAGGCTGGTTAGGCTTTGCTAGTAGAAATGATTTGGTGCGAGGCAGGGCAATAAGGGGGGCTTCCCTGGTGGCTCAAACGGTAAAGAATCTGCTAGTAATGCAGGAGGCCCGGGACATGGGAACGGCTTCCCACTCCAGTAGTCTTGCCTGGAGAGTTCCATGGACAGAGGAGCCTGGCTGGCTACAGTCCACGGGATCACAAAGAGTCGGACACGACTGACTGACTAATGCTTCCACCTTTTTCAAGGCAATAAGGAGGAAGCAAGCAGGAGCAGAGGTCCTTTCGTAGTTGCTAGCACAGTTTGGCTGAACTGAATACGAGCTGAGAGTGGGCCGGCAGTGGTAGTACAGAAGCGTAGTGTAAGGCTGCACAAATAGGCTCAGGTCTGGAGCAGACAATGTCACGCGTGGCAGGTCTCCTCTGGTGTCTTTATATCACTGCCCCCCTGCCCCCCGCCCCGGAACCACTAGTGTGCTTCTCGTGGCTCACTCTTGGAAAGAGTTGTATCCCTTACCAGCAGAGAGCTGGCAGTGCTGGGGGCTTACCCCTCTCCCGCTAACAGCTCTCAGTAGCACTGGAGCGGCGACTTCGGCGCTTCCCCGCCTCTGTATCATCGTCACTTGAAACAGTATCTGGCACTCAGTGAGCATTCAGAAAATACTTGAATGAATAAATGATTGAAAAGCAGGAAATGGCAAGGTATATTCAGAGTGAAGTTTATTTCATAAATCCTCTTGACTTTTTAAATATTTTTTTTAATTTATTCATTTGTTACATTTGGCTGCTGTGGGGTCTTATTTGCGGCCTCCGGAATCTAGTTCCGGCAAATGGAATCTAGCTCCCTGATCCGGGGATTTAACCTGGGCTCCCTGCATCGTGAGCGCTGAGTCTTAGCCACTGGACCACCAGGGAAGTCCCTCCACCTTGGCTTGCAGAGCATTTTTTAGATAGGAGATTTTGAAAGATTCTGATTGTGAAGGTCCTTGGATTTTGGAGTAAGGAGTTTACTTAGCTGGAAGAAGGAATTTCTGATAATATGATGAGTGTTTTAATGAAATTAATTTGGCCGAAATGAGCAGGATGAACTAGAGCATAGAAGGATTGCGCCCGTGTGTCCACATTGACCGGAATTGGAGAGGTCTCCTGCAGTATAGTAATCATCCAACAGCTTGCCTTGCCTCTAGTATCTCCCTCAATAGGGTGGTAGCAGCAGAATAGAAAAGATTAGATAGAAGACGTACGTTGAAAGAAAAATTTAAGATGTCAGAAAGTAAATACTCCTTAAAAAAATAGGGAAATTATGAAGCATAGTTTTTTTTTGAAGGGACAATTTTTGCAGTTGTTGATCAGACAGTAAAGTGTTACTGCTCACCTGTGTGTGTTTCTTTTTGAACACTGAAATTGTACATTGAATTTGGAGATCAAATTAAGACTGTGAGACTGCCACCCTGTGGATAATATAACTTAGAACTAAAATCCTCAAAAATTATAATAAAACTGCATTCATTTGAAATTTACTGTTATAGAACTGATTATGATTCTTCCACATTGGTGTATGAAGTTATGCTTATTAAATAAAAAGTTGAAATTCGTTTGTTTTCTGAAGCTTTTAAATGAATGGAAATGAAATCAATAGCTTTAAAATATTGCAAAGAAAGTAAAAAATGCCTTTTAGATGACATATTTCTTTCTCTAGAAATTTAAGGTCAAAAGAGTGTGCTTTTATAAAATGTTGTGGCATGTATGCCTATTATAAAATGGTTTTTTAATTGTATTTTTTTGTTCTATTTTATATGTGTCTCCTTGAGAGTGATATTTCTTGAGAAATAGGTGAACGCATACCCCATCGATTTTCCGCCCTATGTGTAAGTGGCTTTCCCTTCTCATTTTTGTAGAGTTGGATTTTATTGTTAGAAATTAGCCATGCTTTGATGAATTGCCTTCATGGTATTTATGTAAATAACTTGGATTTTATTATAGGTTGTTTATCTAGAAGGACAGTCTGTTCACAAATTAAACTGGTAAGCTAGCTTGAATCAAAATAAAATGGTGGTTGTGAAAAAATTGTTTGCTCTTTGCAACTCAGAAAATGGTTCTTTCTAGATTTCTGCAAAATAAAACTTTGGCGGCAGATGAGTTCTTTACAATCTAATGTTGTAAAGAGCTTAGATGCTTATTTTCCCTAAGGTGTCTGGAGGCGTGGGATAGCCATTTAGTGCTGGAAATTTGTTATTAGCGATAAAGCAGAAGTGGGCTGCCGCCTCACCCTGAGGTCACGATTACACATTTTTTCTGAAGATGACATCCAGACCTAGGGAGAGAATGAACGATGGGCCTGCTGAGCCCCCTCACTACAGGGGCCTTAAGTGTTGGTCGTGGTTAGATTTTCAAATATAATGTTAATGATGATGAACATTCAGATATTTCTGAGTCATCTTTCTCAAAAGTGTAGTGTGATAACATACTTTCTGTTTTTAAGCAAATTTCTTATTTTTTTTAAAAACTATACTCTTTAGTTTTGGCTGCCCCAGGTCTTGGTTGCCGCGTGCAGGCTTTCTCTAGTTGCAGAGTCTTTGTTGCGATGTGCAGGCTTATCATCGCTGTGGCTTCTCTCGTTGTGGCGCTCGGGCCCTAAGTGAGCCGGCT
This sequence comes from Antilocapra americana, assembly GCA_007570785.1. Classification (NCBI taxonomy): domain Eukaryota; kingdom Metazoa; phylum Chordata; class Mammalia; order Artiodactyla; family Antilocapridae; genus Antilocapra; species Antilocapra americana. The sequence continues at coordinate 3,836,519 of ML661908.1, read as the reverse complement.
TCAGTAGTTGTGCAGGGGCTTAGTTGCTCCACGGCATGTGGAATCTTCTGGACTAAGGATCCAGCCCATGTCCCCTGCATTGGCAGGCAGAGTCCACTCCACTGAACTACCAATGAAGTCCGATAATGTACTTTCAACGTTTGGTTTCATTTAACCTTTTCAAAGTAAATCAATGAGCTTGTGAATGACTTTTCTGAATGATTGTTTGCTGCATTTATAGTTTGTATGCTCCAGTTGAGGTATACTATGTAATTTTAAGTGAAATAGACTAATGGTGAAAATAGAAATGTTTAATCTAGGTCCCTACGGTATGTTACCATATAAAAAAAGACAGTATTACTGAGATTTTGTTTAAGGAAAGTAACTTTCAAAATACTTCATGGGTTTTTTTCCCCTCCCTTCCTAAGTATTGAAACAAAGAGTCAATAAAATTAGAGATCTATTTCTGTTTTCTAACCTTCTTTATTGGTGTCATTATTATACTGTTTTAAAAACCATGACCCTGAACTTATATAAAGGAATTTTTAGTTTAATATTTAGCCTACACTTAAACTTTATCATGTGATATCTGTTGTGTGATATGGTAGAATGCTGATTGTTTTAGGATTAATGGTAGTTAATATTCCCTTCTAGTTTTTACTCAGAGTTGGACATGAGTGAGGGACTAGCACACTTAGTTTTTACACATGGGTTCATTTTCATAACTGAAAGTATAAAACATTTTGTTCTTTGAAAAATAATTCCAGCATCGATGACTTAAATTTTGATGAAGCAATAACAACTGTTTCATAAGTTTTGCCTGTTAGCTGGGTGTGTCTTTACAAATCTCAATAGATTTGTTTGAATGTAAACCATTCACTATTAAATACATACCTTTGTTTTGAAACTTCTTTCTTTTTGCTTTATTTTAGATCTCTGGGGAGGTACTTAGCTAGTGACTTCTAGGTCCAGAGAATCTTCTAGTCTGAAATCTTTGTTATTGTTTAGTCTCTAAGTTGTGTCCAACTCTTCTGTAACCCCATGGACTGCAGCCGTTTGGGCTCCTCTGTCCATGGATTTTTTCCAGGCAGTAATACTGGAGTGTGTTGCGGTTTCCTTCTCCAGGGGATCTTTTCAACCAAGGGATTGAACCTGCATCTCCTGCATTGGCAGGCAAGTTCTTTACTTCGTAATTAAGGTTTCCTTTGGATTCCTTAGACCCAAGGAATCCCAAGACCAGGATATATTCCCCATTTAGGATGTGTTGATGTATTGCTTTGTGTGAAGCTTTTTATGTTCCAAACTTAATTAGGCACTTAATTCAAGTTTTCAAAGTTGTAATGGTATTTGTTTTGCCCCAGCTCTCCTACCGTCTGTGCTTATCACTGATACCCTCCAGTGCCAAGGAAGCCAGTGACCCTGCCACCTGGGAATGACAGAGCACTACCACTCAGTGATACCGTGTGTAAGGCATGCCTGACCCAGTAGCTGGGTGGAGCCGAGGTGGAAAGGAGGAATATCACAGGAAGGGACTGTCCTGGCACACAGGTAGGGGGGAAGGGAGGCATTCTAATAGAAGTCTGAATGTCAGCCTAAGGAATTCAGACGGTCATGCAGGCAGTTGGCATTCGGAAATTTCACATATGAATGGGAATGCCTTCCCATTATTTTTCTCCTATGTTTTTTGGCCATTTCACATGAATTACAATTTTATTGTCCCTTAAATCCTGCTTTAAAAGACTCTTCTTTTCTACTTTCAATAAAGAAAACTCTGAAGAGTTGATGCTTTTTGAACTGTGATCCTGGAAAAGATTCTTGAGAGTCCCTTGAACTGCAAGGAGAGCCAGCCAGTCCATCCTAAAGGAAATCAGTCCTGAATATTCCTTGGAAGGACTGATGCTAAAGCTGAAACTCCAATACTTTGGCCACCTGATGCCAAGAGCTGACTCTTTGGAAAAGACCCTAATGCTGGGAAAGATTCAGGGCAGGAGAAGAAGGGGTGACAGAGGATGAGATGGTTGGATGGCATCACCGACTAATGGACATGGGTTTGAGCAAGCTCAGGGAGGTGGTGATGGGCAGGGAGGCCTGGCGTGCTGCAGTCCATGGGGTCACAAAGAGTTGGACATGACTGAGTAGCTGAACTGAATTACTTTCAATACTTTTTGGCATTGTCTTTTGTTAGTTCATGGAGCATATTTTAGAGGGCTTTTAGCACATGTTTGTAGGAGAAAGAAAGCACATAAAATTTATGTAAAAACAAATCTAGGGCTTCCCTGGTGGCTCAGTGGTAAAGAATCTGCCTGCCAGTGCAGGAGACACTGGTTCCATCCCTGATCTGGGAAGATTCCACGTGCCTCGGAGCAACTAAGCCTGCGTGTCACAACTGTTGAGCCTGTGTTTTAGAGCCTGGAACCACAACTGCTGAGCCCACGAGCTACAACTAATGAAGCCCCTGCGCCCTAGAGCCTGTACTCCTTAAGAAAAGAAGCCACTGCAATGAGAAGCCCCTGCTCGCTGCAACTAGAGAGAAGTCCACGTGCAGCACTGAAGACCCAGCACAGCCAAAGAAAAAGCATTAGGACGGCTACTATCAAGAAACCCCAAAACACAAAACCCTAAATAACAAGAGTTAGCGAGGACATGGAGAAACGGGAGCCCTTGTGTACTGTTCATGGAAACGTGAAGTGGTCTAGCCACTTGTGGAACACAGTTTGGTGGTTTTGCAGAAAAATTAGGATTACCAAGTGATCCAGCAATTCTGTTTCTAGGTTATCCCCAAAGAATTAAAAGCAAGAGATATTGTGCACCCATATTCTTAGCAGCATTATTCACGATAGTGAAAAGGTAGAAGTAACCCAAGTGTCCATGAACGGATAAGTGGATAAACAAAATGTGGCATATACTTACAGTGGGATGTTTTTCAGCCTTAAGGAGGAGGGGAGTGCTAACACATGTTATGACATGGGTGCATCTGGAGGGTATTATTCTAAGTGAAATGAGCCAGTCCCCAAAAGACAAATACTGCACAGTTCTACTTATCTGTGGTCCCTCAAGTAGTGAGAATCATAGACAAAGCAGTAGAATGTTGATTGCCAGGGACTGGGGGGAGGGAGGATGGGGAGTTGTTTACTGGATACAGACTTCTAGTTTTACTAGATAAAGTAAATTCTGGAGATGGGTTGAGAAACAATATGAATGTACTTGCTCCCAAACTGTGCACTTCAGTGATTAATTTTACTGTATATTTTTTTGAAAAGGTAAATCTGAATTTGTATTTGGCTATACAACTTGGAGGAGCTTCCCAGGTGGTGCTAGTGGTGAGGAATCCACCTGCCAGTGCAGGACATCCAAGACACGTGGTGGTCAATCCCTGGGGTGGGAAGATCCCCTGGAGTAGGAAGTGGCACCCCATGCAGTGTTCTTGCCTGGAGAATCCCATGGACCGAGGAGCCTGGCGGCTGCAGTCCGTGAGGTTACAGATTCAGACATGACTGAGCATGAGCACACACATGCAACTTGAGAGAGGGTGAGAAGCGCGCGTATTGAGATTGGAGTTACTGATTCAGTCAGTGTTCAGGTGCCTGGGATCTAACAATGGAAAAAGCAGGCAAGATCTTCATGATGCTCCTGCATCTCAGAGGGAAAGACAGACTTTGATCAAACAAGTGAAAAGTGTTCGAATGTTAGGTACAGAACTGGGAGACGACTAACAGTGGGTGGAAAGTGGCTGTATTGAAAAGGCTTCCCTCAGGAAATGACGTGGAAGTGGGATTTGAAGGATGGGAGAAAGAGCAATGGAAAGTGATGGGAGGCTGAGGGAGTAGCATTATGCAAATACTACAAAGCAGGAAAGAGAGGATATGCTTTGGGAAATGGAAGAAGGCCCTGAGGGCTTTAATGTAGTGAAATATGATGGGAGATGAGGAAGGCGGGTATCAGATGATAGAAGGCAGGGGTCCCCAGCCTCCGGGCCGCCCACCAGAACCTCTGTCAGATGAGCAGTGGTGTTAGATCAGAAGCACGGTGCTCTTCCCAGGTGGCTCAGTGGTAAAGAAACTGCCTGCGGTGCAGGAGAAGCAGGACACGTGGTGGGATCCCTGGGTCAGGAAGTCTCTGGAGGAGGGCAAGGCACCCCTCTCCAGTATTCTTGCCAGGAGACTTCTACAGACAGACGAGCCTGGTGGGCTACAGTCTGCGCGGCTGCAGAGTCAGACACGGCTGAAGGGACGGCGCACACAATACATAGAACGCTCCTGAACCACCCCTAAACCCCCCCCACCCCTGGTCTGGAAAAACTGCCTTCCACGCAATTGATCACTGGTGCCAAAAGCGTTGCGGACCGCTGATACAAGGCGTGTTAAGGATTTTGAGTTTTATCTTAGAGTGGACAGGCGGTGCTGTGTTTCAAGCCATGGCTTATGGAGGTAAAATGGAGTGAAAGTAAGGGGAAAAACTGTGCCTTTTCATACAGTGTGCCCGTTAAATATAAATTACCTTGTTAACCTGATGTTTGAATGTGAGAAGGAAAAGTATTTCAGTTACATTTACTGAGATGATGTGTTGGTTGCCATTGTAGCCGGTTAGGTGGTGCTAGTGGTGACGAACCGGCCTGCCAGTGCAGGAGACATAAGAGATGTGTGTTCAATCCCTGGGTCGGGAAGATCCCCTGGAGGAGGGCATGGCAGCCCACTCCAGTATTCTTGCCTGGAGAACCCCATGGACAGAGGAGCCTGGCGGACTGCAGTCCGTGGGTCTCAATGAATCGGATGCGACTGAGCAGGCATCCACGTGGTCTTTTAATGTGGTAAAATGTACCTAACGGGTGGATTTAAGGGGATTGTGAAGGGTTACTGAGCAGAGGTGAGTTTCACCTTAATGCTCTGACTTTGTAGTTGAAATCCTAGAAGTGGATGTCTTGGCCCAGGGAGAGTCTGGAGTGAGAAGAGGCTTTTCCGCGGAGACTTTAGGACGCCCTGGGGAAGGCAGGATGGCGCATGTATTGGCCTAGCACAGCAGGTTCTGAAAGTGGTCGTCGGCTTTAGTTAGAGTGGGTTTAGTGGCTCAGTAGGGGCAGAATTGGGCTAGATAGACTAGAACGAGTGGGAAGTGAAGTGGAGTTAGACAAATCTTTGAGGAAGGCTGGCAGTGAAGGGCTTGAGAAACGATATTAGAAGGGATTGAGGTGTATGTGGCAGTTGGGGTGTCAAATAATGGAGTTTTTTTTTTTTTAAGGAAAGCTTGAATTAAAATAAAAATTTTCTTTACATCTGTGAAATATTTGAAAAATAAGTCACACACCTTGCTGACTGTCTGAAGAGAATCTACTGAGTACAGATGTGACCCCACTGACTTAATCTAGGTACCGAGTTGTGGGACTGCGTATACATAGGTGCAGCGGGTTTGCCTGTTGAGGTACAAAGGTCTGTTTGTCACTTTACTAATTTCTGATCATCTGGGCAGTAAAAAATAGAGAACCTTGGGTTCACTTATGAGCTACTAGTTTGAATCTTAGGCGTAGGACTCAGAAGTGTATGTGTGTATATGGGTATGTGTGTGTCTTTGGATAATTCTCATACGTCTGTTCTGTGGACTGGCTTTGGAAAACTGTGGTCTCAGGAATGTTCTATTGATACTTGGATGTTTTCTGAATGCTTTTGTAAAAAAATTTACTTTTAACTGGATGATAATTACCTGACAATATTGTGATTGACAATTATAACATTGTATTGGTTTCTCGCATACATCAACATGTATACATGTGTCCCCTCCCCCTGGAGCCTCCCTCCATGCCCATCCCACCCCTCTAGGTTGTCACAAAGTATCACTTGCTCCCTGCATCATACAGGAAATTCCCACTGGCTATCTATTTTTACATATGGTGATTTATATGTTTCAGTGCTATTCTCTCAAATCATCCCACCCTCTCCTCCCTGCACTGTGTCTAAAAGTCCATCTTTTATGTTTATGTCTCCTTTGCTGCCCTGCAAATAGGATCATCAGTACCTTCTTTCTAGATTCCATATATATGTGTTAATATATGATATTTGTCTTTCTCTTTATGACTTACTTCACTTTGTGTATTAGGCTCTGGGTTCATCCTCCTTGTTGAAACTGACTCAGATGTGTTTCTTTTTATAGCTGAGTAAGATTCCATTGTGTTTATGTACCGTATTTTCTATTCATCTGCTGATGGACATCTAGGTTGCTTCCATGTCCTGGCTGTTGTAAATAGTGCTGCAGTGAACATTGGGGTACGTGTGTCTTTTTCAATTATGGTTTCCTCAGGGTGGAAGCCCAGTAGTGGGATTGCTGGGTCATACAGTAGTTTTATTCCTAGTTTTTAAAGGAATCTCTATACTGTTTTCCATAGTGGTTGTATCAGTTTATAATCCCACCAACAGTGCAAGAGGGTTCCCTTTTCTCCCCACCCTCTCCAGCGTTTATTGTCTGTAGACTTTTTGACGATGGCCATTCTGACAGATGTGAGGTGATACCTCATTGTGGTTTTGATTTGCATTTCACTAATAATGAGCAATGTTGAGCATCTTTTCATGTGTTTATTAGCCATCTGTATGTCTTCTTTTGGGAAATGTTTGTTTAGGTCTTCTGCCCACTTTTTGATTAGGTTGTTTGAACTGCCCGTATATTTTGGAGATTAATCCTTCGTCATTTGTTTCATTTGCTATTATTTTCTCCCACTGACTGCTTTTGAATAGCTCTATCGTGAGGATTAAATGAGATATTTATGTTAAACTTCCCACGTGGCGCTAGTGATGAAGAACCTGTCTGCCAGTGTAGGAGGAGCCTTAAGAGGTGCGGGTTCAGTCCCTGGATTGGAAAGATCCCCCTGGAGGAGGGCATGGCAACCCACTCCAGTGTTCTTGCCTGGAGAATCCCATGCACAGAGGAGTCCGGTGGCTACAGTCCATGGGGTTGCAAAGAGTTGGGCCTGACTGAGGCGACCTAGCACAGCGCATGTCAAGTCCTGGGCAAGGAAAGATTTCTGTAACTTTGTCCACCTGTATGACTGGGGTAGTGGGAAAGGTTTTTTTGTTTCTTAGGATGAAACTAGCTTGATCTTTTTTCCTGATTGTAAGAGTGATACTTGTTTAGTGTGTGTACTCCTCCAGCCACTTTGCCTACTTCTCTCCTCCCTGCTCTCTGAGGGCCATGGGACTTCTCTTGTTGCTTTGCTCCTACAACTTCCTCTGCTGATAATATTCTGCCCCAGCCTCCCTCTTTTACATGCCTTCTACCTTATCGTCAGGTCTCAGAGCAGCTGTCACATTTTCTGAGAGGCCTTCCCTTGTCTAAGATTTTCTTGGTCACCCTTTATGTTGCTGTGTTGCTTTCCTTCATATGTGTGCAGGGACTGTGTCCGAATTGTTTACTTGATTCCACAGGTAAACTGACTATCTCCTGAGTCTACAGAAGAGTGCTTAGCGCATGGAAGCTACTTAAATACCAAATAGCACAGACGCATAATGCAAATGATAAGAATTTTGCTAACTAGCATATGTACTGTAAGCTTTCAGTTGATCGTTACTTTGGATATTGAAATGTGGACCATATATGTATAAATATTGGTGGTGCAGTGACACACACTATTTTCTAACTTATGTATTTCACTTACATATATAGTGGAGATTTTTTCAGTCAGTTCAGTTCAGTCGTGTCTGACTCTTTGCGACCCCATGGACTGCAGCATGCCAGGTTTCCCTGTCCATCACCAACTCCCAGAGCTTACCCAAACTTATGTCCGTTGAGTCAGTGATGCCATCCAACCATCTCATCCTCTGTTGTCCCTCCTGCCCTCAATTTTTCCAGCATCAGGGTCTTTTCCAGTGAGTCAGATCTTCGCATCAGCTGGCCAAAGTACTGGAGCTTCAGCTTCGGCATCAGTCCTTCCAAGGAATATTCAGGACTGATTTCCTTTAGGATGGTCTGGTTGGATCTCCTTGTAGTCCAGCGGACTCTCAGGAGCCTTCTCCAACACCACACTTCAAAAGCATCAATTTTTCAGCGCTCAGCTTTCTTTATAGTCCAACTCTCACGTCCATACATGACTACTGGAAAAACCATAGCTTTGACTAGAAGGACCTTTGTTGGCAGAGTAATCTCTCTGCTTTTTAATATGCTGTCTAGGTTGGTAATAGCTTTTCTTCCAAGGAGCAAGGGAGATTTTTTATTGGTATATTATTTTATATCGATAGTCACTCTGTAACAGTTGAGTAATACATTATGCTCCATATAATGAAATATGGTTTCTGTAACACCTAATTTATGTAACAGTTTATTTCCAGTTTTTTACTGTTTTGAACAATGGTACTGAATTTCTCTAATCTTTGCATACCTTATTTGTTAGAATAAATTACTGGGACTGAAAAAATACATGAAGGCCTTTTGGTTGTGAAATTGCCTTCTTGAGTTATATTCTTGTACACCGATGAATGTACGAGATCATTGATTTCCCCTATACCTTCTCTATTCATTTTACTCTTTGCTAATAGGTGAAAATGCTATTGTTTCTCTACCCGAGCTTGTGAGAATGCACGTCTTTGAGCATCTTTTGTGTCTGGCCCCATTCAGTGAAGTGCCCCTTCATGCCTGACGTCCATTTTTCTATGAGAGTGTTTGAATCAATCAATAATAGTTTTTTCTTTCTTCATTTTATTACAAAAGTTTTTAAACATGTAGTAAAGCTGAAGTTTTATAATGAGCACTCATATACACACCTTCTAGATTTTAGCATTAACTTTTTATAGTATTTGCTTCACCACACTGTTATCCTTCTATCTAAAGTGAATTGCAGACGTTAGGGCATTTCCATCTAGATACTTTAGCGTCCTTATCACTGACTATAGTTTCAATATTTGTTTACTTTTTTCCTTGTGAGGTACAATTTGCACAAAGTTAAACGCATGACTCTTTTTTAGTTTAAACATTTTCTTTTAATTTAAAACAGAATTGGGTGTTCGTTGGTCAGCCTTTGAAGAGCAAGACTGTTTTCTTTGAGAATAAGCCCACTGTTGCAGTTCCACATTGTATTGTTTTTCTTACACACCCACATTATGTTGACTAAGATTTCTAGTTGGCTTTTTGAATGGAGCAACAACTTTAGTTTTTGTTGAGTTTCAACACATTAATTTGCCTGGGTAAGCCAACCCTAAGTCTAAGTTTTATTTACTTATTTTTTGTTTTTAAAATGTTGTCATAATTTCCCACTAGTTTATCCTTTGCCTTACCTTTGGTTATGGTGCTTTTAGATTTTTAGGTAGTCAAATGCCATTCTTTTCCTTATCTTTTTTTTTCTCCCCCCTACTGTTTTTGTCATATAGAAAGATGTGGCACTAGTGGTAAAGAACTCTCCTGCTAAAACAGGAGACACAGAGGATGTGCGTTTGATCCCTGGATCAAGAAGATCTCCTGGAGGCGGGTGTGGCAACCCACTGCAGTATTCTTGCCTGGAGAATCCCCTAGACAGAGGAGCCTGGTGGGCTTTGGCTCATAGGGTCACAAAGAGTCAGACACTACTAAAGTGACTTAGCATGCTTGCCCCGGATAGTATATAAATGCTTCTATTTTCTTCTGCTTCTTTTTTAATTGGAATAATGTGGTATAGGCTCTTTTTTAGAAAAATGATTATCAGTGGCTTGAAATTATTAGCTAATACTGTCTAATGAACACTCTTCCCCTCTGTGGGTTTTTCCCTCCAGACAAAACTGAATTTAATGTTTCTATTGATGCCATTTTTATTATAGCCTAAATTTGTATATAGTATCAGGTATCTTTTTAAAAATTTGTTTTTATTGAAGTATAGTTTATTTACAGTGTTGTGTTATTTTCTGCTGTTCACTAAAGTGGCTCAGTGATATTCATATGTACACTCTTTTTCATATTTTTTTCCATTATGGTTTATCCCAGAATATTGAATATAGTTTCCTGTGCTCTAAAGTAGGACCTTGTTTATCTCTTCTGTATAGGACAGTTTGCATCAGATATCTTTTTCAAAATATCATATTCTATTTAATCTATTTATTACTATAGTTAGTTACTTGAGATAATTTATTATCTGCATTAAGTACATGTCTTCTTATTACGCCATGGATGGAGGAACATGGTAGGCTACAGTCCATAGGGTCGCAGAGTCGAACACGACTGAGCAACTACACTTTTCTTGCTATACTAGGGGTTGAATCCACAACCCCTGCACTACAGGCAGATTCTTTACCATTGAGCCACTAGAGAAGCCCTGTAAACAGTTTGTGAAGACTTTAATGATGACTTATTTTTTTGTGAAAAGAGGAGCTATAGGAGGGTTTTGAAACAGGAGAGTAATATGATCTGGATGTATTTTTTTTTAATGGATTACTTCTGATTGCTGCTTTGAGAATAGATTGTAGAGAAAATCAGAAATAACCCATTAAAAAAGATACACCAGGCCACTTGGACTACAGTGGTGCAGGTGAGAGATGACAGGAACAGTGAAGTTCAGTGGTGATAGGGCTCTAGGTTGAAAGCTGAGCTAGAAGTATTTCCTTTCAGATTGGATGTAGGTCTACGACAATCAAGAAAGAGCTAAGATTTTTGGTCTGAGCAGCTATAAGTATTAAGTAGCCACCAGGAGGACTGGAGAAAACTGGGTACAGTACATTTTGGAGGGGTGGTCAGGAATTCAGGTTTGGATATGTTAAGATTTGTCAGTCAGACATTGGAATGGAGTTGTCAGATTGGATAGAACAGTCTGTGTGGTACAGGAATGGGGCCTGGAGATAGAAATTTGAGAACATTAAAATACTAGCATCATATATACAAGAAATATTTCACAAAATGATGATAAATCTGAAATACTCTTAAAATTTTCAGGTTTCTTTTATACCAGTGACATGGTTTCAAGTGTGGAAGAGGAGTAGCAGAGCAGTTTACTGCAGCTAAAGTGAGTCCTTTGTGCTGATGGTAAAGTATCAGTGCAGAAAAGGCATTAACTGTTCATCTGAATGGTGTTGTGAGACATGAAGGAAGCCTGCAGTCTAAATATTTTATTTGAATATTCTTTTTACTGAAACATTTACTAACTTATTTATAATTTGAGAAGTTTGTTGACAGGAGGCTGAGTAAGTAAAAGCCTGAAAGGAACAGAAGACCGAGAAGTCGGAAGAAAGGGTCACACTTGGCTAATCGGTCCCGATCTGTTGGGTGTCTCCTCCTTTGTTCTCCGTCTCTAATTTCATTTGTAGACTGTTAACTGTAGTGAGGTATTCGGTGTAAGCAGGGGACTGATCTAGAAGTTGTTTTCTGTTAACAAACACAGCTCTGCTGCCATGGGCTTGTCCATTAAATGGGGCTGCCAGAGCCAGCGTCACCAACTTATTCATAGGAATTGGACTGTTCAGGAAAGGGAGGAGGGGGCCTTGCTTTTTGTGTAATGTAGACTTGCAGAAATGACCTGAAAATGGCATGGATTGTGTGGAAGAGAAAAAGATTTATCATTGAACCAGTGTTTACTTGAACCTTCAAATGTTTTCTTTCAACAAATATTTATTAAACACTGTTGTGAGTCAGGAACGCTCTTTGGCCGAAATAAGAGACATGTAAATAAATGGTTAAAAACAAAAACAGTGTTTTCACCAGAAATTCCAGTAGAGTAGGCGGAGGAATTATAAAGGAATTCAGTTCACCTTAAGGTCCCCCAAACCTAGAGTGCTTTGTGTATTGTAGCCTTGCATAAATTTATGTATGAATGGGTAAGCAGTGTGATTTGTTTATCTGTTAGATCACTTACAAAATACTACGGGAGAACAAGGAAGTGAGTGACCAGTTCTTCCTTCTAATGGTGGAGGAGAGAAGGTTTTGCAAGAGATTTCCTGGGTGGAGAAGGCCAGCAAATGTGAGGTGAGAAAACATGACATGATCTGAATTAATAAGTTCAGCAAAACTGAATTACAGGGTGAACATTGGGAGGTGGCATAGTCACAGGCAAGGCTGTAATATGGTAGACCAAAGTCAAAATGCAGAAATATCTTGAATTGGAGTTTATTCTGTGGGTGTTGGTAGGCCATTGAATTTTTTTGTTTTTTTAAATAAGACTATTAAGAGGTAGAATTTATGAGAAATTCCTTACGAAGGACTTCATTTTTATTTTTTTTTTGGCTGTGCCTCGCAGTCTGTGGGATCCCTGGGGCCCCAGTAGTAAAAGCACCATGTCCTGACTGCTGGATCATTGGGGAATTTCTGGAAAGAACTCCATTCGTCAATTAGGAAATCAAATGTTGATAGAATTCTTAGTTATAAATGTATACCCTGAAGGTGGGTACAACTAACAAGTCATATAATTTACGGTAGAATCTATTTTCTCTCATTCAGAGAACATGTATGCTCTTAGTGTGGGTGTGACCTACACTAGGTAATCAAACTTACAGCGAAGTGATCAAAATATGCAGGATGGCATTGATTTGTTTTTGAAAGAGAAACGTATTTTTGCTTTATGAAATTATTGCAAACGTTTTTCTTAAAGATTTGCATTTAACTTATTTTGAAATGATTTTAGGCTCATGGAAGAATAGCATTAAAAGTACAGAGAGTTCCTGTGTATTTTTTATCCGTCCTACACTACTGTTAATACCTTATACAGTGACAATACAGTGATCAAAATTTAAAAATTAGCACTGGTACAATGCCATTAATTAAATGTAGACCTCAGTAAGATTTTTATAGTTTTTCCACTAATGTCCCTTTTCTGTCTTAAGATCCACCCAGGATACACACATTACATTTAGTTGTCATTGTCTCCTTTCAAATCTATGATGGTTCCTTGTCCTTTTTGACCATGAAACCTCGAAGAGTACTGGTCAGATATTTTGTAGACTGTGCCTCAATTTGATTTTGATGTTTTCCAATGACTATGGACTGGAGTAAAGAGTTTTTGGAGTATTGGAATTAAAAGTAATTTTTGTTTCATTTTTTAACTTAGGAGTAAAATTGATATTTTTGCTATATAATTCTGTGAACTTTAACACAAGTGTAAATCTGCGTAGCCACCACCATAATCAGGTTACAGAGCGGTCCATCACCCTCAGAGCTTCCTCACGCTCCGTTTCTAGTCAGTCACCCCTCCCGCAGTCCGTCCCCTTCAGCCATCGATCTGTTCTCCGTCATTATATTTGTGTCTCTTCAAGGATGTCATATGAATGGAATCTTACAGTATGTAACCTTCTGACACTGGCTTCTTCTTTCACTCAACATAATGCTTCTAAGTGTCATCCAAGTTGTATTTATCCATAGTTAATTTCCTTTTATTGCTTAGTATGAGTGTACTATTAGTATGTGTGTTTGTTCTCCCTTTTATGATAGGTATTTGAGAACACGTTATATGTCCTGGCACTATAACAAGCCGTTTAAGTCTTTTTTTTTTTGTAGATTTACATGGTTAGTAGCATGCTAATGTTAGTTGCTTCCACATCTCTATTTTGAATAGCAGTGTAATTAAGAGAAATTGAAGTTCTTGTTTCTTTAACATATCCTAAAATTCCCCTACTCTTCTGTTTATATTTGGCTTTTGTTTTTATTAAAGAGCAAAAATAATAGCAAGGTAATCTTTTCATGTTGCTGGGTTTTAATCTTCAGGGCTAAGCGTTGTATGTGTGATTCAGGCCTATAACAAAAAGTCAAACCAAGTAAGTCATCAGTCCACAAACAGTGATGAATTTATATATAGAGTCCATTTATTTGTAAGAAAGCCATAATACTTTTTATTAATCTCTTTGTAACTAGGGACTTTAATTTGTTTTATAGATAAAGAATAAATATCAAATAAAAATAGACACAGTCTAAATCAGGCTAGTTAAAATAAGAGGCTTGACCTCTGTCATACTGTCTTAAATTTACAAATGGCAGAAGATAGCTGTCAGGGACTTCCCTGGTCCAGTGGTTAGGAGTCTGCCTTCCAATGATGGGACATGGGTTTGGTTCCTGGTGGGGACACTGAGGTCCTATGTGCTGCAGGGCGACTAAGCCTGTGGACTGCAACAAAGGCCCCACGCCCGAGACCCAAATTTAGTTAATTAGTCATTTTTTTGAAAAGATAGTTGTCTTTTTTTTAAGAGCACGGAGTTTTGGCATATTTTAAGATGAACTGTTTGGAACTTGTGTTAGACGACTATCTGCTTAAGTATCTTACTACCATAAGATAAAAAATGTTTCTAGAATATCAGTATAGATTTGGCTTCCCCAGTGGCTCAGCTGGTAAAGAATCTGCCTGCAATGTGGGAGACCTGGGTTCGATCCCTGGGTTGGGAAGATCCCCTGGAGAAGGGAAAGGCTACCCACTCCAGTATTCTGGCCTGGAGAATTCCATGGACTGTGTAGTCTATGGGGTCGCAAGAATCGGACATGACTGAGTGACTTTCACTTTTCTTTTTTTTTTAAAAAGCCTTTTATTAGTAAAGTGTAATAAATGAAATTGAATTTTTGGAGGACTTTATAAAGTTTCCAGGTTGTTCTGAATATCTGATAGTTTTGTGTATTACTTTCAGTAAGCTATGTAAAAATTTGATGAGGAAACTTCTCTTTTAAATGTAGCCTTAATGTGATTTTTGTTTTCAGTTCCTCAAACACTGTTTAGAGGACCTGGAGAGGCTGTGGAACAATAAAATGTCAGAACTAAAATAGATCTTCAAAATTATTAGATCTCTAGATTCTCCCAGTATTTTACAAAAAAGGGAAACTGAAATCCCATTGCTATTCACAGTCACAGTTGGTTGTAGAAGCTGTATGATGCAGTTCCTGTGCTCAAGTGGATAACTGGTTTATGAATGGAGACAGAGTTGTACAAACTTAACTGCAATACAAAATAGAATGTTCTAGGCAATGGGAGAAGCACTGCTTTTCTTAAACAGCGGTCACCTATCACCCCTAAAATCTTTTCTTGACCTGTTCGCAACAAAATTACTTTTTGTCTTTAGTTTCTCACCTCTCATTCTCTGCTAAACTGTCTCTTATCTGGTATTTTGCTTGTCTTTTTTTTTTTGACCTCTATCACACCATGAAAATTCTTTCAAAATCAGCAGTCGTGTCTGTGTTGCTCAACCAACTGTCATTTTCCTCTCAGATCTCATCGTGTTTGATCTGTTGTCAGCCTTTGACACAGTTGTTTGTTTCTTCCTCCTGGAAATACTGCTACTCAGATGTCAGGGTAATGCCACATTTGCCTTATTTTCCTGCTGTGTTGCTATGTACTCCTTTTTGAAGAGGAGTTACACCTCATCTCCCCTACTTTTAAATAGTACAGTGTCCCAGAGTCTGTCATGGGACCTTTCATATCTGTAGTTCATATCATATATGTTAATGACTCCCACATTTATAGACCTAACCCAGACCTCTACCCCAGGCTCAAGGACTATATTCAGCTCCATTACAGTATACCCGTTTTGACATTTTTAGTTGAATAGCTAATAAGCTTCTGAAACTTCATGTGTTTCAAAACTCCTGATCTCCTCCTACCCCAGATCCTCGCCATCTGTGTCCACCTTTCTGTGTTCAGTAAACTCCTGATACTCCCTTACTCCAAACCTATGTTTTGGCAGCTGCAGTCTTCCAGTTGCCAAATGAGTTTAGAAGCCTTCCCCCTCCTGCTCCCCCAACAACCCCCTTGTGTCCGTTAAAAAATTGTATTGGCTATTCATTAGAAACAAACCCATAATTTAATTATATCTTCCTCTTCTGTCTAAGTCATTGTCATCATTTCTGCTATTGCATAAGCTTCTCTTTCTTCCATCCCTGGTTGTTTGCAGTCTTTTTTCAACACAGCAGTCAAGTCTTAAGATTCAGCTACTCAAAACTCTGCAGCCAAAGTCTGAACAGTGAGGTGCTCCCTTAGTTTCTAGTCCTCTTCCTCCTCCTATTAACTCTTTTCCTTATATTCTCTTCGTGAACCACACTGGCCTTCTTGGTTTCCTAAAACGTATCAGGCCAGCTCCCTGTTTGTCTTTGCATGGGCTTTTTTCTGCTTGGAATGTTCTTCCTTAGATATGGCTAGAGGTCTCTACTTAGAAGTGATGGGGCAAAGGGAAATTTTTCCTCACTAGCTGTCTAAATTGTCATTCTTCTCATTGCTGTTTTACTTTTTTCTTATTTGTCCTTATCACTAACATACATTTTATTTGTATCTTTTATTGATAATCACTGTACTGTATATTTAGTTCATAACATTTCTCTCTTCCTAGCTAGAATGTAAGCACGGTGTGAGTGGAAATCATTTATCAACTAAGTATCTTTCTTCACTGCTGTATAAAAAGGGCCTGGAGCAGTGCCGGGCACATAGTAGGTGCTCAGTGAATATTTGCTAAATGAATGAGTGCCTAAGAGTACCTCACATCTGTTACTAACTTGACATTGGTCAAGTCACTTCTTTCTGTAGCCCTCCTTCGTGTATGTGTGTGCTCAGTCACGTCCGACTCTTTGCGACCCATAGACCTCCTTTCCCTATTTTAAAATGAGACTGGATTGTATCGGTATTGCAGGTTTTCTTAAAACACTGAAGACAGATGCAGTAGTAAGGTTCCTTGAAGACTTTTATAAGAATTCAGCTACTTAACAGGAAAGTTTAAAAACCACTGGACTGAAAAGAGGATCTCTCAAGTTCTCTTTCAGCCTCGTGGTCAGTACTTGTAATAATACTTGTAAGTGGAGCAACACGGGGAACCGTCCTGCAGAGAAGGCATTTGAACTGAGGCTGTGAAGGATGGATGAGTAGGCAGAGATAAGGGAAAGGGGAGGAAGTAAGGTAAGTGCTTTCCAAGCTCAGAGAAGGCAAACAAACAGGAATGGAGCAATCCAAAAGGTTTCAGTAAGACTGGAGTGTGTGTGTGTGTGTGTGTGTGTGTGGTGGGTGGGTGTGTGGGTGTGTGGGTGTGTGGAGGGGAAGGGGGAGACCAGAGGGAGGGAAGGACAGAGAGAAAAAGAGATCCGCCAGAGACAGTGGGGAGGTGGAGAGAGGGGGAGACAGGGCCAGAAACAGGTGATTGAGGTCACAGCGTGAGAACTTGGAACACCAGGATAAGTAGTCCAGCTTTCTGCCCGTAGGGAATCAAAGTTGGTTTCTCAGCCACGAGTGATCATCACATCACTCACAGAGTTGTTCTTTAGGAAGATTTCTCTGACAACAGTGAAAGGTGAATTGCAAGTAGACCATTGGTGGTAGAGAAAGGGACAGTTAGGATGTTGTTGAGATGCTCTTTTCGCATGATGTCACTTTTACCTGAAGAGTAGCACAGGGGGAACTGAAGTCGAACTCTAATCTCAGAGTAAAGATAGACGATTTCCTCTCAGCATTTGGAGATTGATGAGTAGTAAGGTGACTGGCCTTCGGAGTGGCTGCTGGCTGAAGAGCCCGGACTGCAGCGGGGTCTCGGGCCACATAGCAGCAGGGCCACGGTTCTCACGGGGGGCTGCCCACACCGCGGATTCTGCTTCTAGGAGTAGGCGTGTGTCTTCAAAAACTAGGTAATCTGGAGGTGCATCCCTGGTTACAGTCCCCTGAGGTAGAAGATACATTGTCTGCAATACTGAATTTTAAATTGCGAGAGATACAATTTCATGTGATACGAAACTTGTGATGGCAGTTAGCCTGTTACCTGGGAGCTTCATAAAAAATATAATTGTACAGTTAAATCTTGGTTATTTCTGACAAGAAAGGAAAATCTGACACCCAAAGTAGTGCCTGCATAGAATCAGGTAGCATAGGTACATGAGTTCAGCTGAATCGAATCATGGATCAAAGTAAGTGTCTACTGATAGGTGAAGGGATAAGGTAGAGGTGGTGTGTGTGGTTGGGACAGTACTTATGCCTCTGAGTTTCTGCTATGTGTTGGACCTTGTCCTTTGCTTTTTTTTGACAGAAAAGTAGGATTTATTAGTGGGCATGAGTAAGGAGGGGACAGTGCCAAGGCTCTCGTGAGTACCACTTGTCCAGAGGGCCTCGATTAGGGAATATTTGACCCCACAGCCATCCGGGATCAGCCACGTTTCTGCCACCATGTTTTCAGTTCATCTACATTAAACTTAGTAAATCCCCACTTCTTGGAGATATGTGTCTTCTGGTGGCCAGGGAACTTGGGCTTGGCCCAGCGGAGGGCCGCAATCATATGCTCTTTAGTCTGCAGCTGAGTGAGGATGGACATTATGGCTTGCCCAGTGTGGACCCTGGCCACTGTGCCCTGGGGCTCTCCACAGCACCACACATGTCCCTCTCTGGAGCATAGATGGGAACACTGCCAGTCACCAGTGCCCACCGAGAAGGCCTGCCTCCAGGGTCCTGTAGGGCAGTCTGCACATGCGTACACACCGAGGGGGGTCTGTGTGTGGCCACGGCCTGCTGGCTCCCGTGGGGGACGGACATAGTCCACTTAGTTGGCTGCAAATGGACCCTGTCTAGTGATAGGCACGTGGCAATGAGCAAAGCCAGGCGCAGCTGTGGTCCTTTCGCCTTCACCCTGCCTGTGAAAACACTCAGACGCTTGACCAGGAGAACATTCTTGTGGATGTGTCCAGGTGATCTGTGCAGAAGTGGCAAGGGGGCCGTGGCTTGACAAAGCTAGTGATGGAGAATTAACCCTGTTTTACGTTTAAGCTCACATTTGGGAATGTTACACATGGCTCAGAACCTAGCGTTACCCTTTGAGAGGGGATAGCATCAACAAAACTAATGCTAGCCCCCTGAAAGATTGATCTGACATTGAATCTCAGTCTGCACATTTTCATTTTCATATAAAAATAGTAGAGAAGAGTGATTTTGGTCACTTGCCATTTTATTTTTCATTTCTTCTCATTTGTCATTTTAATGGTCTGAGCTTTTCTTCTTCCATCTCTGAATGGAAGCACGTTAGCTGCTCATGCAGAAAGATTCAAACCACACCTTTTTTTTTAAGCCCAGGTTTCCTAGATATGAAACTTAAGACTGTTCGGTATTTTTATATACTCGAAGTTCTCAAATTTGAGGTCAAGGAGAAGAGGTAAAAATAAAAAGGAAGAGGAGAGTGTTTGCTTACACAGTAAATTATTTTCATGAGTTCCATCTTAAAAAAATAAACAGTGTCTTAACTTTAGTTGGCATTTAATAAATTCATTCAGTTGAAATCTTTCTCAGCTAATAATTCAAATATAAATGTTGGTAATTCCCCCAGGTGTGACACCTCTATATTAAGATATATACTGACTTTGATGTATATATCTAATTTTAGAAATAAACATACGCACAGTGTATACAGACATTATATTTCCATCACAAATCTGAGATGCCACATTTTATTTACATACAATTTTAGAGATCTAAAGTTTGTCTTCCTGAAGTATTTGATACTGGTTGCTTCTACTAGGAAGCATAGTGATAGGAGCTAATATTTATGAAGTGTTTACTGAGCACTGTATTAATCACTCTAGTACCCATGAACTGGATTTCTTTTTAAAGTCAGGTTTGTTGATGCATAGTTTATAATGGTATATAGTTTGCCCTTCTTAGTTATATAGTTCTGTGATTTTTGACAGGTACAGGGCTTATAACCAATACCACAACCAACCATACGAGGTATTTCCATCACCCCAAACAGTTCCCTTGTTCTTTGTAGTCAACCCACTCCCCTCATTCCCAGCCCCTGGCAACTACTGATAGGATTTCTATCTGTATTGCCTTTTTGAGAATGTCATATAAATGGAATAATACAGTATGCATTTGAGTTTGGTTTATTTAATTTAGCCTAACGCTTTTAGATTCATCTGTATTGTATCATCATCAGGTGTAGAAGTTCATACCTTTTTGTTGCTGATAGCATTCCATTGTATGGATGTGTTATTGTTTAGTTGCTCGGTCGTGTCTGCCTCTTTGTGACCCCCATGGACTGTAGCCTGCCAGGCTCCTCTGTCCATGGAAATTTCCAGGCTAGGATACTGGTGTGGGTTGCCATTTCCTCCTTCAGGGAATCCTCCTGACTCAGGGATTGAACCCATGTCTCCTGCATTGGCAGGTGATTCTTTACTGCTGAGCCACCACGGAAGCTCTTGTATGGATATACCACATGTTTATTTGTTCACTGGACATTTGCATTTCCAGTATTTGGTGATAATGATTGAATCTGCTATAAATATTTATGTAGAAGCATATATATGTATGTATGTATGTATTTCTCTTGTGTAAATATCTAGGAGTGGGACAACAGGATTGTATGATAAGTATATGTTTAACTGTATAAGAAATTGCTTAAGTGAAAGTGGAAGTCTCTCAGTCGTGTCCGACTCTTTGCGACCCCATAGACTTGACAGTCCGTGGAATTCTCCAGGCCAGAATACTGGAGTGGGTAGCCTTCCCCTTCTCCAGGGGATCTTCCCAACCCAGGGATTGAACCCAGGTCTCCCACATTGGAGGCGGATTCTTTATCAGCTGAGCCACAGGGAAGCCCTAAATTAGAATCTGCTAACCTGTTTCCCAAACAGGCATTCCCACCAGCAGTGTGTGAGAGGTGCAGTTGCTCCATACCCGTACCAGCCCTTGGTACGCCAAGTGGTGGTGGTGGTTTTAATCTACTCTAATGGGTGTAGTGAGTGGTACTGTGACTTTAATTTGCTTTTCTCTATTGAGTAATGATGTTGAGATCTTTGCTGTTCTTACTTACCATCTGTGTCTCTTTGGTGAAGTATCTGTTCAGATCATTTGTGCATTTAGAAAGTTGGTTTCTTTTCTGATTTTTGAGTTGTGAAAGTTCTTTACATGTTCCAAATAGTAGTATATGAACTGACTTTAATTCTCACAATAATTTTTTGAGGTGGGTAGTGTGACCCTAAATTATAGATTAAAAAAGTTTAGGCACAGATTTTAGTAATTTCCCAGGATTTCACAACCAGTAGGTAGCAGAGCTGGTATTGGCACCCAGCTTGTGCTAAACTGTTTGCCAGGTGGCTTGGTTTTATTTTTTGGCGGAGATTGATTTTGAGGGGCTGTGAATAGAACCAGGATCCAATTCCTGTAGGGGGTAAAATAATAGTTATGGAGACAACCCTGAGCAAAGCGGGTTATTGCTACAACTATAGTTATTACTATATCACAGTAGCAACTTTGCATCACCTCTGTGGGAACAGCTGTTTGTTTCTATTGAAAAAAAGTCAATTATCTTTACTTTACGTTTCTTCTACTGGTGGCCAAAAGTACTTCTTTTAAATTACAGTCCAAGTATCTGCCGTTATCAGGTAAGGAGGTACTGTTATAAATGGATTTTCTGAACAGCAGCAGTTAACCCTTTCATGTCCCTATACTTCATAAAAATGTTTATGCATTTGATGTTACTCATTTGTCTTTTAAAAAGCTTTATCATAATGCTGACTTCTAGGCGCCTACTCTTTGGTGATATCCTCAGGGAGTATGTAGAACTTCCAGTACTTTTTTTTAATATTTATTTTATATTGGGGTAGAGCCGATTGACAACGTGGTGATAGTTTCAGATGCACAACAAAGGGACTCGGCCATCGTATTCATGTACCCGTTCTCCCCCAAACTCCCTTCCCATCCAGGCTGCCAGGTAACATCAAGCCAAGGGAGTTCTCTATACTATACAGTGATCCTTGTTGCCTGTCCATTTTAAAACAGCAGTGTGTAGGTTTCCTCCCCAAGCTCCCTAACTATCCCAGACTCCAGTGCTTTTAAAGTTACATTTGTAGCGATTGACTTTTTTTTTTTAAACCTTCTCTTATTATCCCCTCTGTGGCTTGTTGGTTCGGAAACCATCCTTTCACTAGTCCCTCTTTCACCATTTATAATCCTGATTGGCTAAAAGATAATCGAATTAGGCTTATGTGTATGTTATCGAAGATAAGTCTTAACTCTGGGAAACAACTTGGGGATTTTCCAAGTGAGAATCTCCCGTGACTGCTCAGAGGACCTCTCTTGGTGTTTGGGTTCCAAAGAGTCCTTCTGGATAAATGAGCTCTAAATCAAGTCAGATGTGACATTTGATAGTAGAACATGTGATGCATTTTTCTTTTTTGCCTAACTTTTATTAATAATTTATGAAATCGTGGAGATTATTTTAGTAAAAAGATTAGTCAGGCAGTGTTCAGTGACATGGAATAAACAGGCACTTCATGGGCAGAAAGTTGGATCACAGTCATTACATTTTGTAGCAGTTTACAAAGTTCCTGAGTCAGTGACAGCATGTCCCCTCAGCTGTGCCTCTAGTTCGGCAGGATGATTACTTCCAAGTAATTAACTGAAGGGAGGGGACCTTGCTAAGTCCTATTTATTTTTTGTAAAAGATTAGGATGAAGGCTAGCCAGTGAGCTGTGCTTTTAAAGTACTTTTGGAAGTGCTTAATGCTTTCAAGCCATTCTGATCAATTTAAGCTCTTAGAAGAAATTAATATGTGTGCAGCCCGGGACAGAGTAAAGGCCTGTAGTGACTGCGGTTTCAGCTGCTTGGGCACCTTGTCAGATGGACCGGGACTTGGAGTGCAAAACTTCGCTGGCCACATGTTGACACCCCGGGGCCCTCCATGGCACACCATGGTTGGCTTTTATTTGTGGACAGTTCTGTTGGAAAGGTAAAGAGAACTTTGGCTTTCACTTGGAAGTAGTAGAGTTATGAACCATGATCATGTTGATAATCTGATTCAAATAGGGTTTCATCAAGCTTGCAATTTTATTTAAAATCATTTTGCTGTATTGGATTTTTAGTTCCTTTCCAACCCATGTTTACTTTTTTTAGTCTGAAAACTAAATTAGTAATTCACACTTATTTTTCCACTGAACTTTGAATTTTCTAGTGGATTTTATCTGTTTAGCGAACTTATAAATCTACATCTGGTATTGCAGTGTGCTGGCTTTTCCAGATTACATAGCAGTATACACCTTTTATATAAGAGTTAATGAGTAGCCAGGTTAGGCTTCCCGGGCCATTGTTACATTCAAAGACAGAAAGTTTGCTGTCTCCCTTCCATCCCCTCCCCTCCTTTTTTTCCCCTTTCATCTTTATATTTAGGTGCTATATTAAAATAACTTTTAAAAGCTGTGATTTTTTTTTTTTAAAACAGCATGCAGTTTTTCATTTTGCTTCCTTATAGATTCTGATTCTATTTTATTGTGAATTTTAAATTATGGTAATTAACCTGGGCTGAGTAGTAGTTTAATCAAGGGAGATCTGGCTGCTTGGCTCTACGTCTCCCCCTTTTCTGTCTCTCTGTCCCGCTTTTACCTGTGGATTTGCATGTTTGACCTAGCAGAGTAACTGGGTCCACAGCAACATGGGCGTGCCTCCCTCAGAAACACTCAGTTTCACGTATGACTCATAAGCTGAAGCACAGACACCACTTCCCCAATCTACAGGAGCCATTTTAACAGCACAAAACTTGCCGGATAGCTTTTTACTCTCAAGCCCAAAGGACAGTATCTAAAGAGAACAAGCATATTGGAAGGTAACTTGTTAAGATTTTGCGTGTCTGCTTCTGGCTGTTTCCTGGGCTGATGAACGGGGAGGGTGCTTCTTACCTGTCGAAGAACATGGCTGAATGTGCTCTTTAACTCTCTGGAAAAAATGTGTGTCGGCAGTCCCATGCCTGATTGCACTTTACTACGAGGGGGAAACAAAGCATTCAGATTCTGGAAAGTTTGAGATCTTCTTGGTGAAGCAGTTTTTTTAATTTTCTGTGATTTCTTTTTCCCCTCTGTGTGACTTGAGAATAAAGGAGACTTGTCTTGATTTTTTTTCATACCACAAAGGGAACGAGGTCAAATTCTGATTTTTAAAAATGTAACTGTGTTTGTGAGGGTGCCCTGTAAGTTACAATTAAGCAAACTGTATTATTCATGTTTGATTTGAGTGTTAAGGAAGAAGTTGAAGGGCGATGGTTTTGTTTTGGTATTTTAGTTAAGGGGAAGTTTGTAGACAACTCAGTCATAGGTGTTGCTCACTGACTGTAATATTCTTTATAATATTTTTTTCTTTCTTTAAAGTTAATGAAATTTATACTAAACATTTAATTTTGAAACTGAATGTAAGTTTGGATAAAATGCACGGTCATCCAGATAACAAGTAAAAGTGATTATTAAAGAGGAAGAAAGGCTTGAGTGATTCATTTACAGTTAGGAAAAAATAATAAAAGTTTTATAATTCACACTAGAAATTTGTTCAGAGTATCAACCTTAGAAGCATAACTAGTTTCTGAGGAAATGTAGTATTTTGATTTGTGTTAAAAAAAAAAGGAATATTGACCTTCCATCTATACAACTGTTCTTAAAATTTGCTTGTTTTGAATTAAACATTAAAAAAGACTGAGAAAAGACTAGTCTTTTCCTGAAATAGTTCTCAATATGGAAATTAGGAGATTTTGTCAAGTGTTTATAATGGTGTCCCTTCAAGTTCTAGGTGCTCTGAGAAACTGGATGCAGCATTATATTACTTAAAAAGTTATTTTGTGAAACTAAAATTTGAATGAAAGTAAAGTTTGAGTATGTAGTGATTCCAAACACAGTTTTCAGAAATAAAACTTGGCAAGTCATTTATTATTGACTGGGATGATATTTAGCTAGTTCATTGAGGGTTCGCTGTTAATAACTTTTATAAGTGACTGGAGGCCTGTCAGATGAAAGGGGAGATAGAAAGGCGGTCAATTATTATTTGTTACTCTTTGAAAAGATTGTTCCTGTTATCAGATCTCAATTGACAGGCACAAGCAGACATTTTACCAGTTTAGCTCTGAGCCATTTGCTGTCATCTTTGTTTGCATATTGCTGGTTTAGTCAGCTTTTGAATAAGCAGAAGCTGTATTTATTTCTGGTCTGCTCTGTGTGAAAAATTTAATAAAACTTTTGCCTTTTTTTGAGTTTTTAAGGCCAGTGACCTACAGAGAAAAATCAAGGGGCACACAAATGAGCAACAAATTAAGATTTCATTTATTAAAGCAGAAGAATTTAGTTTCTTAAAATTAAGACACCATTGCAATTTAAATGAAGATAAATAGTAATCGTATATTTTGGTTTCTTGTTCTGTGGAGAAGACTGAAGTGGGGCTTCAAGGAGAGGGAGGGGGGAAAAACCCATAGAAGCAAAGGCAAACCAGTGTGACTTATTAGGTAGTCCCCTTCCCACCCTTTTCCTTTCAAAACATTGAATAGAAGTTAAAGTGAGTCATCAGAATTAAACTTAGAATGACCGGTTTGAAGAGCTTCATATTAAAAGACTAAAGATCGTTCAGCCGCCTCACATTAAAAGTTGAGGCGACCGTGGCCCAGAGAGGTCTTGTGACTTGCTCAAGGTGATGGCGTGCTGGACTGCAGGCCTTCCAGTCTGGAGCTTCTCAGTTGGCCCCCCCAACAAGTGATGCTTTGTTTGAAATGGCCTGTGTTGCCTCAAGAGCGAATAAAATCTTACATTAAGTTCCTTGGTGATGATTTTGGTGATAAGGTACGACCAAATGAATTAACTGTTGATTTTGAAAATTTGTTCAGACTAGTTTCCATTTTCATCAGAGAGAGGATCAGACATTTGTTTAATTTCTACAGCAGCTTTTTTCTCGCTATTAGAATTTTTTTGTAGTTGAAGCATTGTGACATTACCTGTTTAAAATGGGCTTAAGGAAGATGGGAATTTGCTTTGAACTCCTAGATACAAAGACAGATTTATTTCCACTTTAATCTCACCTCATCTTCTTTTGGTAGGGCAAATACTGTTTCATATGATGCCTTGTTCTATTAAAGTGTGTGTAAAACTGCATATGTTTGCAAAACCTAGAGGTCTCTAAACTCCATCATAAGTATAATCTTGAATTTAACCTTCCCGTAAGTAATAATCTCATTCCATTTGTTGTACCTTCTTCTTTGAAAGTTTACTTCACATACCAGTCACTTGATTCTTAGAACTGTCTGGGGAATACAGAATCTTTGTCTATTAACTTTTTGATATATTTTATTGTGGTGGCTGAAATTTACCTTAGATCTGCCTTTCTTTAGGTCTGAAATCTGGATTTTTAAATTGCTTTTCATATGACTGTTGAATCTGTTAAATTTCTGAGTCCCCTAACCTAATTCAATATCAAATTTTCCATAGTGTGGTGGTCATCATTGTCCTAAACGATAAAACCTGGTAGTAGTCTCACAGACTTAAAGTCTTACCGAGAAAATAGGATGGGGTAACATAGGTGAAATAAAGAATGAAACAAAATTGGTGAGTTATTAAATTTAGGTTCAGATTGATTGCCTAGAAGTTAAAGGTGACTGAGACTTAAAATGGGCATGAAAGTCATGAGTCTTTAGGAGTATTGAAGAATGAGTAGCATTTGTACAGGTTTGGAAGAGCATCTTCAGTAAGAGTAAGAATGTAAAAGAAAAACAATCTAGCATATTAACACATAGATATGGAGTCTAGAAAAATGGTATTGATGAAACTGTTTGCAGGGAAGAAATGGAGACCCAGATGTAGAGAATGGACTTGCGGACACAGTGGGGGAGGGAGAGAGCGGGACAGATGGAGAAAGTGGCATCAGCACTCGACACCATCAGGGCTAAGGTGGCGAGCTGGTGAGAAGGTGCCGTGCAGCCTGGGGAGCCTGGCTCTCTGCCGGCCTGGAGGGATGGGATGGTCGAGGCTAGGGAGGGAGGGGACGTGTGGGTAATTGTGGCTGATTCCCAGTATTGGATGGCAGGAACCAACACAACGTCGTAAACATAAAAAACCAAAATGTAAAGAAAGAATGTGAATTCTTAGAGAGCAGAGGTGTTTTATTCTGTCTCTCCATCCTTTTCAGCCTCTGACAGTATCAGGCACAAGTGTACAGGCCGCTACTGTTACATTTGCTGCAGTGAACCCTCGGCTGCTCAGCTAGCCGGGTCCTGCTATAGCCGTAGCAAACCTTTAAGGGATGTGTGTCCCTCAGCTTAACCTCTCATTCGCACACATTGTAACCGCAGAAATAATTAACACCTGCCTGGTAATATGCGACATTTAAAGTAGTAATTTTTGACCTTTGTTGTAACAGAGAGTCACCTGGTTTCAACTTAGAGATTTTGGTTTATTAGGCCCTGGGGTTTGGCTTATCCATCTGCAATTTTAATAAGTATCCTAGATGACTTTCTCAGAAAGAGAGTTTTCAGGTTTAAGAGCTGTGAAGAGTGATGAATCAGTTACTTAGCGTTTTAAGGAACAGTGGTGTTTTGAAACCCACAGCCTCTAGTAAGTATTAATAAGAAAGTGACTAGGACTAACTTAGCCTCGTCTCCCTGCCCCAGTGCTCCCTTCTCCGCTGCTTTTCTGCCGGGCTTTGTCTTTCAGCTTTGCGCCTCTTCCTGTGTCCTTGTCTCTAATTCTGCTTTTCTTCCTCTGGCTCCCCATTCACAGCCATCTTGACCACATGATATAATTAATCTAATCATTTTTGTTTTTCAGGTGTAATTAGCCTCTTTGTCTCTCAGTGGACCCTCACTCTCCCAATGTTAATATTTGTTTGGTTTTTTCTTTTTCTTTTTTTAAATTTCCCTTTGGTGCCTCATCGTAACTCTCCATTCCCTTTTCCTTGGGGTAGAGCAAAAAAAAAAAAATCCCTTCCTGATGTGGGATAACATTTACAGTCTTTGAAAACCCTTCTTTCCTCGGAGAATCTGTTATTATTTTGTTATTGTTTGAGTCTGGGAGGGAGTAACTTTTTTTTTTTGCTGTGTGGCACTTGAATATGGTTTTTGAAGTTTCTTTGGACATTTAACTACATTGTGGATTGCGTATCTGTAGGCTTTGCATGACATATTGTCTAGACTGCACAGTCTCTTAAATGGGAAGAATAGTCCCATCAGTTGAGTGGTCTGAGTGTAATTTTGCTTCCATCAATTGGTCAGAATATTTTGCTCCTTTGCTTAGGAGCTGCTTCCTTTAAATGGTAAGAATTAAATTAGTAAGATCACTGAGTCAGCCTAATTGATTTGTGCGGTTTTCAACTCTCTGAGCAATCTTTCTCCCATTAGTAGAGGAACTCCTAACGGAAAAGTTATTTGTCACCTCTGTCTTTGTGTCTTGTCAGTTGATCTGTGTACTCGAGTGAAAGTGGCTGTTGATCTATACTATAAATGTATAGAAATCCACCCTTTTTGAAAAAAATAGTTCCTGTGCTACTTGCTTTGTTGGTAGAGGGGATAAATTAGGCAGCTGAGCTTTGGTTGTGTAAATTTCTGTGCAGAAACATTTTTGATTCCTTCTCTTCCAGTCATAAGTATCTGAATTAATAACCCCACTCTCATCATCAGAAAACTTCCTAAACTTGCCTTTTCACTTTCATTCATTTACCCCTATAGGAATTCAGAGCCCATTTCATTTGCCTGTTAATGCTGAGTGGGCTTCCCAGGTGGTGCTAGTGGTAAAGAACCCGCCTGCCAATGCAGGAGACATAAAAGATGCAGGTTCAATCCCTGGGTCAGGAAGATCTCCTAGAAGAGAGCATGGCACTCCACTCTAGTATTCTTGCCTGGAGAATCCCATGGACAGAGGAACCTGGTGGGCTGAGTCCATTGGGTCGCAGAGTTGGACATGACTGAAGCAAATTAGCATAGCATAGCATAGCAAGATATCAGCTCTTTTTTGTCTCCATATTTTGTAGCTTGAAATTGATTGCTAGCATCAAAAAAAAAAAGCACTAGTGTAAACAATATGAATGCCTTCTAGAGTTATGAAGATTGATTTAATAATTTTTATATTAAAAAGCTGTCAAAGTGTCACACATTGTTAAAAATCTAATGAAAAGCAGCCTCTCTCCCCTGTCCCATCCCCATCTCAGTCCTGCTGCCTAGAGGCAGCCACTTATATAAGTTTTTGATTTCTTGATTTTTCAAATTTGTATTTTCCTGGATCTATCCTTCCCCAATCTTCTTACCCTATGGAATAGAAGTTCTTCAAGGTAGCAGGAACCAGTGTGACTTTAAGTGATGTCGAGTCACATAAAGGTCATAATCTGTGTGGTAGATGCTCAATAATACAGTGGTCATTGTATTTGTACAGAGTTGTATTGTATGGTTTTACAAATTAAATGAAAGAAAATTGGTTATTTTCTGTGTTTTAGAAAGCAGTCCTATAAGCACTGAAACTAGGAGATTTTATAATAAAACAATAAAAATGATGTATTGATTTAATAACTGTTAGTTTCTGTGCATCTATTTTTTGAATCAAAATACTAAATGGAACCTGAGTGTTGTAGTAAAGCAATTCATTATCCTTTTTTCTTTAAAACTATGAAATGTGAGTGTAGGATAATGTATAAAACATATACAATTTAAATGTTCTTACATAGTGTTTACCCATGTCCCAACAGCCTAGGTTAAGAAATAGGGCATCTTTGTTGAGATAAAAATCCCCAGTGCTGCCCATGTTTGTTTCTCCTTAAAAACAGCTATTATTCTGGTTTTTGTGATGACTCTTTCTTTATAGTTTAACCCCTTTGAACTTCACTGAAACGGATCATACCATGTATACTCTGTATTGACTTTCTTTCATTTAACTCTGAGATTTATCTTAATTAATCTTAATTGCAGTATAGTACTGCATTGTCTGTACTGGAATGTATTTATCGTCTTGTTGATGGCAGTAGATTATGTCCAGTTTGGGAACACTCCTGCACGTAACTCTTGGAACATATGTGCAAGAGTTCTCTATTATATCGTCACACTGAGGTATGTGAAGAGTTTACAAAGTGTATGGGGAGAATGCAAATGAAAGATAATCTAGAGTTTTCTACTATCTTTCCTAGGAAGAGATGCTATTGATGCCTTCTTACCCATTCAGCCTCTTAGCATGGTGGCTTGCCCTGGGGCTGAAACCTTCCAGTGTGTGCCTAGTGGTTTCAGTCGTGTCCAACTCTTTGCGACCCAGTGGACTGGAGCCTGCCAGGCCGCTCTGTCCATGGGATTTTCAAGGCAAGAATACTGAAGTGGGTTGCCACTCCCTTCTCCAGGGGATCTTCCTGACACAGGGATTGAATCTGAGTCTCCTGTATCTCCTGCATTGTAGGCAGATTCTTTACTGCTGAGCCACCACGGACCCTAAACAAGTGGGCGGGTGTCTTTAGAACAAGTTGTAGACATTAGTATATTTGACCACTAAACACTCAGCAGTTTAGCATGCCTATCATTTATTAACTAGGGTTTATTTCATATAATTTTGAGTAAACATTTTTTGATAGATACATTAAAATCCTTATTATGTACATAAAAACAGTACTATCATTGATACATATGAAGTAAAGTTATGAAAATATAGGCATTTGGGCAACAGCAATTTTAGAATGGTCAGAAGAGGTTGGAGAGGGATATATGTATATTTACATTTGACTTTTTTATTCTTAAGACTCTGAAACAAATTATGGAAAAATGTTAATATAAAGCTGGGTGATGAGTATGTCAGTGTATCCTTTCTTTGGTTGAACTACTTCATAGTAAACTGTTCTATGCAAGGGGTAGTTTATTTTTTCCCCACATTTATATATAACTGAGAAATATGTTTAATTTGAAGAGGAGCAGAAGTCGATTTTTAAAAAAGAAGTGGTGAGTAAGCTCTACATCAGTTTAAAAAAATCATCATTTCAGTGAAGGAGATGAGCTAGATTCAGAATTAAGTTATACATAAGACTGTGTATCTGTCCCCTATAACAAGATGGCTCTAGGCATACTTCTGATAAGTAAATGATAATTTCCAGTTGACATCCATTAACCAATTGGAAATAATAGTTTGTTAGAAATAATTTACCCTTTAGAATGATTACTTTCAAATATTTTTCCAAAATGCATTTTAGAACAAAGATTCTTAAAACATAATTGATATAATATTAATTGATGCTGATAAACTTTTTTCTCCTCAGACTTTAAACTTTTTATTTTGTGTTGGAGTATAACCAATACACTGATAAACTTTTAACTAGCTGATACCTTGAATTAGACTTTTATATCTAACCAGATTTATTGCCAGTGTTTTGTCTTGCTTCCTGATGTGTTTCATCTTGTTTCCTTAAAATTCTTACTTATAATGATAGTAATTCTTGCATCTTTAGTTATAAACTTGATATGGAATCTTTATATAAGATTTCCAAAATTCAATAATGTGAGATTTGCTATAAAAAGTGAAACATAGACCTTAAGCCAGTGTTTTTCTTTCATAGTCATCCCCTGGCATGCACTCTTTCTTTTTTTAATTGGGAATGAAAATACAGTTGGTTTATTATCAAAGAAATGCAAGCCCTGGTTAAGCACAACTTTGCATAGTGTCCATTGAGAGGGAAGAAAGAAATCAAAGTTTTCATTAAGTTCTCAAAATATCAAATTGCCCTGGCTCTCTTTTTTGAGCTATTTTCCACAGTGTCTCTAGTAGTAGTAGCAGGAACCCAAAGGAACAATGGAAGTAGAAGTCATCGGATTTGTGTAATTGGAAGGGTTCTCATAAGTAACGTGATTCAGGGGTCTCCTGGATTTTTTTTTAATTATATTCCTTTTCCTCCTATATAATTTACCAATTCATTCATTGGTTGCCTGTCGTATTCTGATGCTGGGGAATACAGCAGCCAGAGATTTTCTTACTGCAGTTTAGAACATAGGCATACTGACGGAACCAGTGCAGTACTGGTGGTGGTGTGTAGACTGCACCTTTCAGGCAAGGTAGAAAGAGACTGCTGGGCTTAGACCCCTGAACTTCTCAAGATCTCTACACATGACATTCTTAAGGTGGGCTACCTTTGTTCTGCAGTAGGTCAGAACACGTTGTGAGAAGCATCATTGAAGATGGGCTGCTTTGTGTATCTAAGATGTTTCTTTTTGTTATAGTGGAAGCCAAATAATCATGACTTATCTTTCTTTGGTAATAATATTTTTCTAAGCACTAAGTCCTTGTGAATGTTTAAAATTCCTTTCCAAGTAACCTTTGTGTTTATTCAGAATTTTATGTCTTAAAGAAGCTTGTTAAAGTATGCTGGAAGAATATATACAGTATTATACTATTTATATAAGGTTTAACGTATACCACACAAAACACACATATATATTAAAGCATGAAGAAGAAGAATGTGAAGATTTTAGATTTAAATTAGAATTAATCAGAATTAAAGTTATATGTGTTTTAGTTTCAGAGACAGTTAAGACAATTTGTATTTCGAAACAGAAGATTTGTGGAAGTTATTTGGTTATTCAAAATATTTTATGGTATGAACTGATAAAACTGGGTGTTCTATTTGATCCTTTTGTCTATGGACCAGAGACAGATATGTGGTTGTTATGGGGTAATTTATAACCTGTTAGTCTTAGAAGTAAACTGAAGGGAAGATGTACTGTTCATCTGCACTTGGTAGACTGGGACAGTTGCCTGCCTTTGTTAGCAAATGATTGTCAAGAGGGGGGGACACACTAGGTTCTCTGCAGACGTCCTGGGACTTTTCTCATCATTTAGAGTGGGTCGAGGGCTTCCCAGGTGGCACAGTGGTAAAGAATCTTCCTGCCGATGCAGGAGATGCAGGAGACTCAGGTTTGATCTCTCCAGTCAGGAAGACCCCCCTGGATTAGGAAATGGCAACCTCTCCAGTATTGTTGCCTTGGAAATCCCTCGGACAGAGGAGCCTGCACGGCTACAGTCCACGGGGTGGCAAAAAGTTGGAAATGACCGAGCACCCTCACACAGGGTGGTTTGACAAAGCATCAGAGCCACAGGCTGTGGGAAGGGAGCTAATGTATAAGGAAACGGACACTTCCCTTAAGGTTCAGGGAGCATGTATTCCCTAGATACTGGGGACAGCTGAGGGTAATACACTTACAGGTAAGAGCAGAAATATACTAAAGATATCCTGGGAAGGCACTAGTAACTCTTACACTGTTGAAAAGTATAAATTAGCTATTTTCATTGAAAAATACTGAATAAAAATGCAGTTGTCATCCAAGATACTCACTTAAGAAATGTTACTTGCTTTAGGAGCATGGTGCCATGCTTAAAGCTGATTATTATGTGTA
Source organism: Antilocapra americana (assembly GCA_007570785.1). Classification (NCBI taxonomy): domain Eukaryota; kingdom Metazoa; phylum Chordata; class Mammalia; order Artiodactyla; family Antilocapridae; genus Antilocapra; species Antilocapra americana. The sequence goes on along the minus strand of ML661908.1, from coordinate 3,803,550 downwards.
GATTAAAATCTCTTAAAGAAAGAACCACAAGGCGAGCTTACTTGCAGTAAAATATTGAATCATCATGGACACTGACCTAGAGACAAATAACACTATTGCCTGGTGAGAGTGTAGTTGCAGTAGCTTATAGCTTAGGGGAGAACTGACCATTATGAACGGAGAAGGTGACTGTATTGTGCCCAGGTTTTTATGGGATCTGAGACATGTGAGTGAGTGAGTGAGTGAATCGAGGTGATTCTTAGGAATTATTCGTGGGGGAGGCAGCTAGGCCTGATGAAAAGGGAACATCTCTGTTTTAGTTGTAATTAATTGGAAGCTTGCTTAAAATGACTTACTTAAAACAGCAAGACTTTACCTATTAGGAATAGAGTTCTGTTTGGTTTGTTTATAGTTGATGGTGGAGCATGTGTGAATAAATAATGTGAGCCAAGTTTTGGATATACTGAGAAGAGAACAAGAGAGTAGAGATGGTTTGATTGGCAGGGGGAACTCAAATTATAATCTGGAAAAAGTGCTTACAAGAAACCATGGTAAAAATGGCCAAAAATCAAAGAGGCAAGGTATTTGTACTGCTGTTTTGAGTTGACTGTTCGAAGGTTTTTTGTTTTCGTTTTGTTTTGAGTGGTGGTTATCTTTTATGAGAGGTAAAAGCTGAATGGGAAGAAGGTGTTCTGTCTAGGTGGGCCAATGTTACTTATCTAACCGGTTGGGTAAAATAGTTTGAGGGCTGTTCTGTTGTTCAGACATTTCATTTTGTAGTCAGTCATTGTGATTTTCCGGTCTTAATTTGTAAGGTGTTTTTACTCCTAAGAATACTTCTTGAGAAAACTATTAGTAATGAGTCTTCATGTGTGAAATGAACTTAGATCCCCACCTCAGAATACCTTTTTATTTGTTCTGTTTTCATAAACACTCTTCACTAATTATATCTTAATGCTTCTGGCACCAGGCTTTGATACATTTTCACATAGACTATTGGACTATTTATAAAACAAGACATAAAGATGTAGCAGAGAAGGCAGGAAATACTTGATGTTTGTATGCCATATCTTGTTCTCTGCTTCCTGTCAGTTAAACCACGATGAGAGGAACAGAGACACAGATGTACAGTCGCTGCTCTAATTTCCCATTAGGGGGACACACTAAGTATAAAGCTTGTTTCATTAACCTTTTGTCACTTGTCAATTCTAGGCATGTCACAGGCTTGTTTTGTATTATATGGATTGTATGGATCACAGTTAGATACAGAAAATATGAAAATGTGTTTACTTTTTGTGAAATTTTTGTAGGTCATAAAAGACTGGCCTTCGATATGAAACGACAGGCTGATATGTTGGTCTCAGATTTTGATAAGCATTCTTTGTGTGTGTATGTGTGTGTGTATTTTGGTGTACTGACATTCTCTAAAACTTTTAGAGCACTTGGTGGTTTACAAAGTAAAATCTTACTAGGTACAACTTTTAAGATGATGAAAGAAAGAAAGGTCCCAGAGGTTGACTTACCCAAGGAAATAAAGTTATTAAATGGCCGTACTAGGATTTGAACACAGGTCTTCTGAGGCCAGATCCTGCATGCTTTTAGGAAAAAGTTTGTATTTATTAAATTCCCATTTCACCTTTATTCAGTGATTTAAGCTTTTAGGTTTACCTTAGCTCCTTCTATCTGGAATGTTCTGCCAGCAAATAATTACTGAATAACATGGGAAAATAACCTTTGTGTCTACTTCTGCTGCATCTTTGGTCTTAGCTGACAGACTGATGGCCCATAGTCTCTTAGCTTGTCTCTTTCCTGTCCACTCTTCCCACCGGCGTCCAGCAGATAGGTCCCTAGTGAGTCCTTGTGAAATAAAAGACTATAGATAGTACTGATGTGATGTGAATATAGATAGTTCTGAAGGCTACTTAGTATATAGGAGAAGAGAATACAGGGAAAATTTACTCTTCTCCTTGAAATGTTTGTATTTGTGAAGGGAATATATATAAAAAACAAAACTCCCCAATAAACCTTTTGCTCAGTCGTGTCCAACTCTTTGGCGATCCCATGGACTACAACTCACCAGACTCCCCTGTCCATGGGGATTCTCCAGGCAAGAACACTGGAGTGGGTTGCCATGCCCTTCTCTATAAGCCTTTTAGTCGTTGTTATATTTCAACTAACTCAAAAGTCAAATTAAAAATTAAAGTGAAATAGTGGCCTTGAGGTTTGCCTGTAAGAAGTTGGCCATTGGATTTAGCTGTATCTTATTTTCACCTCAAATTTTCCCTTCCCCTATCCTTATGTACCTACAGACTGTCCGAAAAGTAAGAAATTATCCCACAACTCTTCCTCTCCACTTAGAGAGGTCACATTTTCTGTGTTCAGTTGTCAGGGGTTTGGAGGTAGCTGGGAGTTAGATGTGAAGGAGAGGGGCAGAGCTTCTGTTTATGGGTTGTAGCACAACCATATTGCCTGACAGCCCCACATTTTTAAAGCAGAATTTTTTGAGGGGGATCACCAAGGTCACTAGACTGGAAACCCTACGAAGGCAGAAATGTTGATCTTTTTTTTTCTGTATCCCTGCCACCTAGAACAGAGTCTGACATGTTGTAGGTACTCAGTGGGCATCTGTTGAATGGATGAGTGAATGAATGAGTGTGAGCTGAGGTCAGACATGTACTCAGACCGTCTCTGAGCATCTTGAGTATTCCTTTGACAAATATTGTTCACGACTGTCTGGGTAAGCTGTGAGAGTTTGTGGTGACTATGACAAAGTCCTTGCCCTTATTTGGTTGGTCTCTCAGTCCCTGGTTGTTACTGACATGAAGATTAAATGACAGATATAGCAAAGTACTTTAATATGAAGCCTGGCACCCGTGGCTATTATTTTCTTATTATTTATTTTCTAATTTGTTATTATCATCTCTTTCTTAATTCCTTGAGGATAAGTATCATGGTTTTTTGTCTATACAGCAACATCAGTGGTTGTAGAGATGTTTAAGAATTAAGTAGTGTGTATATGTTGGGTTTCCCAGGCGGCACTAGTGGTAAAGAACCTGCCTGCCAGTGGAGGAAACGTAAGAGATGTGGTTTTGATTCCTGGGTAGGGAAGATACCCTGTAGGAGGGCATGGCAACCCACTTGAGTATTCTTACCGGGAGAACCCCATGGGGAGAGAAGCTTGGTGGGCTACAGTCCGTAGCATTGCAAAGAGTCGGACTGAAGTGACTGAGCGTGTGTGGTGTGTATGTCTTGTTTTAGAAATTGTAAGGCATTTATTAGACACTAGATATTACCCACAAATTATAATGTAAATGGACCTTATTGTGCTACTGTAAAATTTCTAAGTGTGTCTTCCTGCTAAAGTATTTTTTAAAATCTAAGGGGAAGCATATGTAAACCCATGGTGATATCATGACAATGTATGGCAAAACCAATTAAAAGAAAAAAAAAAAAGAAAATCTAGTAAGTGCCCACTACATCTCCTAAAGCACCTCTGAATTCTTGAACTTCTGAAGAGTCAAGCAAAGCCACAAAGCAGAAAAAACATCTAATAAAGAGCCACATTTAGTGCAAATAGACATTTTTACAGGAACATCTTTCTTCTAAACATTGCCCTGGAAGAAAGTAAAGATTCATTGAAAGTTGGTGCTAGAAGTCTATTAAATGACTAAGAAACTTTCATCAGTCATGGATGTCATATCCTTCCTCGCTGAAAAACTGAATCAGCATCATCTTTTCAAAATATTTAATACTATAAACAGCAATACGCAGTCATCCATAGATGCAGCGAGTTCATGTATTTCAAAGTTTCTGTAGTGTCCAAATGGGTATAGGACAGTTTTGAGGTTCAGTTGATTAACTTGTAAGAAGGGTTATATAGTAATGACTTTTCATATCTTTTTGAAAATCTTATTTTTCTTTTTCTGCCTTCTTTCAATCCTTAGGCAAAGAATAAAAACTTGATGTAAACTAGTGAAGTGATTTTTGCTTGTTTTAAATAATTTTCTGATACCCTGGGTGACTTATAAATCATTGTGGAGAATCTCTATTACACATAATTAATGAAGAATTTAAGGAGGATAGTATACACATCAGTGGCTAGAAGTTATTAATATCAGTGTAGCAGTCAAGCTATGGGATGTTTGTTTAAACTGTCCTCATCCTTTTTAGATGGTAGTTACCTGACCCCCTTGCTTTGGGCTTTGTAATCTTGGGGACCACACAGTGTTGCTGCAACCGGATTTGAAAACCTCCAGGAACTTTCCACTTCTTCTTTCCAAATCAAGCCTGCATTCCACTGCCTGACTTTCAAGACTCTCCATAATTTGGTTTTGCTTTGCTTCACATTTTCTACTGTTTGCTGTTTTCAGCTCTTAGCTCTGGTCAGTCTGTTAACTGTCTCCAAACTTACTTTGGTCATTGGTTTTGTTCATTCATTCATCTTTGTTTTGGGTATGCTGAGTCTTCGCTGCTGCCAGGGCTTTTCCTCTGGTTGTGGGGAGCGGGCGCTCTAGAGCTGTGAGCTGCGGCGTGGGGGCCCCCTGGAGCGTGCGCTCTCGGCTGTGAGACTCAGGAGCTGGAGGGGCTGGGCTCTGTGCCTGTGACTCCCGGGCGCTGGAGGACGGCTCTCCGCAGGGGCGCGTGGGCACAGCGGCTCCTCAGCATGGCCTGGGGGTCCTCCCAGATCAAGGATCCAGCCTGTGTTTCCTTTGTTGGTTGGGGGATCCTCCACCACTGGGCCACCAGGGATGGCCACTTTGGTCGGTGTTAACTCTCTTTATTCCTTTGTGTCGCAGCCTTTGCACAGATGGGCGTGCATGCACGTGTGCACGCGTGTGCACATGTAGGCATGTGTAAGGAAACGTGTGCACACACACACTGTACTTGGCTATCTGTGCCTTTCCGCACTGTCTCTCCACATCCTGCCTCCCTTGAAGGTTGAGTTTAGGTCCTTCGCGGTCCAAAGTGTTTCTTTGACCCATTTGACCATCTTTTCTTCTGAAATGCTGCAGTATTGACCAGCCTTATTAACGTCTAATTAAATACTGACTTTCAGTGTTCAGTTATTTTCTCTGTTGGTCTTGTTTCCTGAGCTAGATTGTAAACTCCATGGAAAGCAGCCCACACCTTATTTCTTTGCCTTTCCCACAGTGCTGAGTTTAGGGGAAGTTCACTAAGTATCATCAGTTTTTGTTTTTTCTTTTAACCACCAAGTTGATCAGTAGAGCATGGTTTCTTGTGAAAATGGATGTTGTAAGAAGGCCTAAAAATTGAACTGTTCTGTATTATAAATCATTATTATTTTCTTTTGCTGCACTGCATGGCTTATGGGATCTTATTTCCCTGACCAGGGATCGAATCCATGCCCTCAGCAGTGAAAAGCATGGAGTCCTAACCATGGGACTGTCAGAGGATTCTGACGTGCTACAAATCTTGATATACCTGTGAATAGTATTTAAAGTTTGCTTCAATCTAAGGTTTGTGTGATAGGAAAATATGAAGTCACGTATGTAATTTATACTCAGCCCATGCCCTTCCACTGTCTCATTTCTCATCTTGTGGTTTGGCTGCTTCTAGTATTTTAGGTGTCCTTGAGTTTACCATCTTAGGCATGAGCCAGGTCATTATGAGGATGATTGTAGAAAGAATCCCATTTTAAGGATTCTGGCATGGAGCACCAGGATCGTTTGATTATAGCCAAACTTACTGAAAATAGATTTTTGTTGTTTAGAGAAGAAAAGGGGTGTGTTATGAAATTGGAGCTCTTCTCACGAGTAGTGAGCAGGAAGTTTTGTGCATGAGGATGAGGCCGTCAGACTTGGTGGTGACTTGAGAAAAGGTAAACGTGCTTTGCTTCTCTAGAGTTTATGTCCCTGACTCGGGTCCCCGTGTGACCTGGGAGAGGCCCTGAAATGCCGCAGGTATAAAAGGCCATGGTCCCTCAAGAATATGTGGAAGCTCTGGACTGAGCCAGCGAGCCCGGGCCAGGGCGGCATGTGCAGGGTGCTGGGGGACTGGGGCAGGCCGGCCTCCAGCGTCTTACCTTCGGGTTGGGAGAGTGGGCCAGGAGCGACCGTGAAGTGCTGGGAAGGAAGAGCTGTAATACTGCGACCTGGGCTGCCTTTTAAACTCGGTCCGTGAGGGGCTCCCACCCACTCCTCTGTGCAGGCGTTCAGATACCCTGCCTCACGCATCTGGTGGCTGCCGTGTTCTCATACCTTTGGGGCCATCATGAAGAGCCACTTCAGCCCTGTTAGTGGACTTGAAGTTTTTCCTATAGGCAGTGAAAGTCACTGATTAGTGTTTTAAAACTGAAGTATAGTTGATTTACAGTGTTATGTTGATTAGTTTTAGGTAGAGGCGTCGGTTGGTTCTGTTTTCATTTTTGGTGAATCATTCCTGTTGCAGTGAAGAGCCGCAAGGGGGACTAGACTAAAGGTAGGAAGGACCCCTCGGTTGGACACATGGAGCAGCTGTCCCCTAATAATGCAATCTGTGGCCAATAACCTTTCTGGGTGACCTTCAGTTTGGTTCTCAGCTGATGGTGTATCTCTTCCTAAGAGTGCAAACTTTTTAGGGCAAAGCAACAGTCTCTTCTAGAAGAATGTTGCGCATTGTGGGAGTTGGCGGTAGGGGAGGCGTGTCCTTAGCAAGATCTCCTGTGGGTTTTTCAGGGTATCCCTGGCCTTTCCCCCTTCCCTTTGGGCCAGAATGAAGCGCTGTTCTGGATGGGCAACTGCTGTCTTCTGGCATGGGGGACCTGCTGCCCTAGAGCATGTCTGTTTTAAGAAGATGAAAATGTTAAACAGGAGAATAAACAACCACAGAAATGAAACAGCTTTCTTGCAAACTGTTTCTTGTTTGTTATAGAAAGAAAATTGTTAACTGCCCAAACAGGTCTTGCCTGATAAGCACATTTCAGCATATTTGTGTTCCCAAGCAGGTGTGTTTTCGTCAGAGTTCAGATTTAGCTTGCTTGGAGGGAAGAAAACTCCTTCAGTCGGTTTATTTGCATAATAAAAGCACCAATGAATGACATTTTGACAATGATTGCTTTCAGTCATTTCAAGAAAGTAAAACCTTTCTTGACCCAGGATTAAAACAATACCTGATTACTGTTGAGTATTTCTCTTTGGTTTTATTTATTTTTTTCTCTTCGGTTTTAAATTCTCTTATTTTCAGAACAGGCTCAGAAAAAGGGTTAATCTTGAGACCACAGGTATGAACAGGTCTAGGTATGTGATCTGGTTTTGCAAGGTACTATGACTGTTGCCTGAATGTAATCTGACACCTGGTAGGCCCAAGTGGCCAATGATGGGAAGTGGAGAACAATGTGAAAGAACTGGCCTTTCAGGTCTGGGTGAGTGAGTAATTGCAGCCTGCCCTCCAAGTCCTGGAGCTGTCCTGGGGTGTAAGTGAAAAGGCCAAGCGCAGAGAAGTCAGCCTGTTTCCTTGATCATATTGACTGTGGGTTTTGGGCGGGTTTTTTTTTTTTTTTCATGTAACATGTTTGAAGCTAAGGTGAGCTTATTCAGGTTTCTAAGGCATGCTTCACCTTTGCAGATGTCATCAGAATACAGAAAACATCAGTTTGGATTTTGTTCACATGGAAATAAAACTATGCTCTGGAAAAAGATCTAGGTACTTCACTTCCCCTGCCTCCCCTCACTTTCATTGAAAGATGCCTAAAGCTGGGGAGCTACTTAAAAGATTATTGTTTAATCGCTAAATTGTATCCAACTCTCTGCGACCCTGTGGACTGTAGCCCTTTTACCTTTTCCTCTGTTTTCTTAAATTCTTGAATATTTGAAGTAATTTAAAGGTTGGGGTGTAGGAACATTTTCTCTTTGAATTCAGAGAACGGTGAATGTGGGAGGGGATGGTTTGCTCCTCTAGTGACATTCGCTTGTATTTTTTCCTCCTCTGTCTTGTTTATGTTGCTCGGTGTCCGACTCTTTGTGCCCACCTGGTCTGTAGCCCCCCAGGCTCCTCTGTCCAGGAATTCTCCAGACAAGAATGTGGCAGTGGCCACCATTCTCTTCTCCAGGGAATCTTCCCAGTCCAGGGATTGAATCTGGGTACTTGGTTTAGAGAGGACTGTGCGATGAGATTTTACAATTGGTGTCTTTTGTGTGTTTGTTTGTTTCCTCATTCAGTAGGACCTTAGAGACTACGCTTGCCTGGGGAAGTGTTAAATCTGGTTACTTAACTGTAACTACATTTTGGTAAGTTGTAGTAATTTTTTTTTTTTTTTTAATCTACAGTGTTTTAGTTGTGATAGCAGTACTGTATTCAAAGAACTAGCGAGAAAAATGTCAATAAAAGTTTCAAGTATTTTAATGAGCTACTAAATTGTGGTAGTTTTATAAAAAGGCTTAATACTGTTTCCTTTTCACTTTAGGCTAAGTGAAGGTAAACCGAGATAGTAGGATATGATAGAACTTGGGAAAGAACAACTAAAGTAAAATTTTAAGATTTAAAACAATAACAGATCTAGAAACTCCTCTGCTTCAGTTATTCAGTGTAAAAATATTACTGAAAATGATTTTCCAGGTATCAAAGAGGTTGCATGGAAGAGTATAGAAACTGTCCTATACTATACAGGTATTTGTGTAATGGATTTCTTACTTGTCCAGATACTTTGCTCATGAAAAATACTAATGAAGTTCTGTTAGTGCAGATAGAGGCGCCTGAATAGAGAATTGGAGAAAAGCAGAGAATTGTTGCTTTCTTTGCCGTCAACTGTGTGTGACCTTGGACAAGTCAGACTGCTCTGGGCCCAGATTCTCTTAAGTGTTCAGTGACTGCATTGTCCTAGGTGAATCCATAATTCACCTCAAAGTGTGTGATGCCATGCTTTTTAGATTGAGAATGGACAGGTCTGTGGAAGATTGTATAGAATTTACCTTGATCCCACTGACTTCTTATTTTCATTTCTGCTGAGAGCTAATAGAAAGCATTCTACCATACTAGAAAAAATTGAAAGGGCCTAACTAGGATCTGTTACGTAAGAATCATTCCATTCACTACAGTTTATGGACTTATTGCTTGCTTCTCATTTCTAACTTACACAGCTTCTCTTCTCTTACTTTTTTCATTCTTTTTTAAAATTTTCATTGTATTTCTTATAGTTTCATGGTTTTTCCAAACTATTATGATGCATATGTCTATGTGTTGAAAAGGGCAGTTTATTAGGTTACCACTTCATATAAAAATACTTTCCAATTAGGTACTTGGCATCTGGAGTTACTACATAATTCCACTTCTTTAAATATTCCCAGCCTTATGAACACACACACACACACACACACACACACGTACACGCACACACAGTCTGAATGCTTTATTAGAGATAGTCCTTCAAATTAGAGGTAGTCATTCAACAACCCTTTGCTCTAAGCTGGTGTATTTTACCATCTTTGGGCCAGAGCTGTCTAACCTAAAAACTTTTTGCTTTTTTGTTTAATTAGTTCCCTTTATCAGTTTTCATGTTAAGCATAATGAGTTGGTGGCCTAGTAACTTCCAAAGGGTAGCAATGATTTAAAAAATTGATGAGTTGATGGGTTTATAGACTCTTGTGTTTAAAGCCCTTTTGAAGGAAGCTTAAATTTGTGTTCAATTAGGGACTAAGGAAGCAAATGTGAAAAAGTATTAAAGACTGATTTTGACTATCATATGTTTATGATACCTGAAATCTTTTATAATAAGTTGCACAAAAACTAACCGCTTGAGTCAGTTGTAGTAGCCGGTCATGTGGCTGAGGTTTTGTTTACGATCAGTAAACTCCTTCTGTTTGGATTAGGAGCATAATGGAACTCTGTCTTAAGGGAATCTTGCCAGACAGGGTGTGGCCCCAACCTTGAAGCAACTGGATTTATCAAATAGGTGCCAGATTTTTAGGCGCTGGAATAGAAGTCTGCTTTTGTGGCTGTGGGGCTGCAGTGTTGTTTGCTGTGCAGGCACCTGTCACGTCGCCTCTCGCACTGCACTTAGGTTACAGTGAAGCGAGTCTCATGGAGGAACATTTATACGCCAGGCATTTCTGCACATACGTTCATGCCTCATCTTCATGGAAAATCTAGACTTTGGTGGTGATAGAACCATTTTCCAGAATGAGGAAACTGGGGCTTATAGCCGTTCTGCAGGAAGAAGGGACTGACACTAAGTAGGTAACTTGTCCACAGTCACAGTGCAGACGATTCGGACCGAGTGGTCTGATGCCAGGGCCTGTGTTCTTCTATTTTGCTTGAGCTACTGCTTTACCTTAACTATGAAGCTTAGTTTGATGATAAGAGCTGAGGAACCTCACTGATGAGGTATTTCTCTGGGGTGACTCCTTGAAGAGTAAGAATATGGTCCTTCCCAACTTGAAAGTTGGGGGATTTTCATTATTTGGTGGATTCCTAACTAGATGACCTCTCAAAACTGTGCAGATAAGTCAACTGTTGATGTCTTTGTGTTAAATGAATTGTTTTCCCTTTTTACTTATTATTTTATAAAGACTAACAGATGCTTTGACAGTTATGGAATATGCTTGGTAACTATTAATACTGCAGAGTATTCCTGAATGTAATACGTATAACTAATGGCTAGGAAGTTCAACCATGTTTAAAATTTACTGAAGACCTTATAATTTTGTTGAAGTAGATAAAAGGCCCCTACTTTATCCTAAGAACCCATGTTTTTTCCATACTAGAGCAAATTTAAGGAATAAAAATGATAAGCTTAGTTTTGAATGTTTTAGACCCATTGACTCTGACATGGACTTATCCAGTAGATAATCTGGTGAGTAGCTTTAGACATCAAGAGCTAAACAAGAGATGGAGATTTGTTTTTTCTAATTTGATACATATGTTTACTTAGAAACCTGTGTCCTAGGGAATTCCCTGGTGGGTCAGTGGTTAGGACTGAGAGTCTCCACCGCACAGGACATGGGTTCCATCCCTGATCAGGAAGCTAAGATCCCACAAGCTGCACAGCGCAGCCTGAATAAATGACTAAGAAGAAAAAAAAAAAAACATTAAAAAAGAAAGAAACTGTGTTCTAAGCTATTACAGCATGAAAGATTTGAGTAGATTTAGACTCTGTGTACTTTAGTCATGGACAGAGTCCTGATTTAGGAGATGAAGGTTCTAGTTGTAATTCTGTTATGCTTTCAGATTGTGACACCTTGGGCACAGAGACTCAGTTCACTCGTGAAAAAGGGAATCATGGATCTAGGTGTCTCGTCTCATCTCTTACTGAAAAAATGCTAACACTGAGACTGCTGTTGAAGTACGTCTAACATGGGTGGGTAGACTTACACGGTGGCGCTAGTAGTAAAGAATCTGTCTGCCAGTGCAGAAGACACGAGAGATGTGGATTCAAACCCTGGGTTGGGAAGATCCCCTATAGTAGGAAATGGCACCCCACTCCAGTATTCTTGCCTGAAGAATCCCCCGGACAGAGGAGACTGGTGGGCTCCAGTCCACAGGGTCGCAAAGAGTTGGACATGACTGAGCACAGCACAGCGATATGTGTGGGTAGCACCTCTGGATCAGGAATCAGAAAAACTCTTCCCAAGAGCAACCTTGGTGCCATAGGCTGCATACATACTCGGAGAAAAGAAAGAGCAGTGGGACAGAGTGAAAGAAGACAGAGGGCCAGAGGTCTAATAAAGCCAATAAAAGAATGCGGGAGCTTTACTTACACATTCTCAGTATGTGAACAGAAGTATAGAAATGAACGAAGGCTACTCACCAGGATAATGGTGTCTCTTTCTACCCTAACAAAGTCTTAGTGATCATGGGCAATCATTTCAGTTTTGGTTGATTACTGTTGGTTGCTAGTATGTACTATAATATGTAAATATGTTGGTTGCTTGTCCCGATTTTTGAAATTAAAAAAAATTTTTTTAAAGAATAATAGCACTGTGGGAGTGCTGGTAAGAAAAGTTTGTGATGGCAGTGGAAAAGAAAGTGAAACTAAACTTAGATGTGTTCACATTGGTCATGGAACAGTGTCACTTTTGTATTTACGAATAAATGGATTTTGGACTAGTCGTTTGGAGTCCAACCTCTTACAGAAAAAACACAACTTTTTTTTTTATCAGGAAATATCCCTTGATTCTGGTTATCTGGTTATTCTTACTGTGGTTCATCAAGTTTAAAATATTGCTTTCCTCATTACTAAAAGTATTATAGTCATTGTTTATAAAGAACATACATAGAGTGTAAACATCTATGATAGACTGTAAAAATACGATTGATGATAGAAGACAATTACCTGTCTTCAATATCTGTCTTTTATTATGGGCACATAGGTTTGTAGTTACAGAGAAATGTTAAAAACAGTGGCTACTTACCCAGAGGAGGTTTGCTCTAATTATCATGGTGCCTGGCACGCTGCTCTGCACATAATAGACGCTGAAACATGGATTCTGTTGAATTAGGGGGAACATAGTTTTCAAGAGTGAGACAGTATACAGTTAGTGCTAATTTTGTGGTAGGGGCAATAATTGTTGTATTTTTGAAGGTCCACATAGGTCAAGTCATAGAGGCTGTGAGGCTGTGAAAGAAATGGGACTTGAGCATTTTGAAGGATGGAGAACATAGAAATGGCTGCTGAGACGTGGGGGAGGAATTCCAGGTAGAAGGGATACTAAAAGTTGAGAAGGAAGGCAGGAATAAATGTGGTTTGTGTGAACAACCTGGGAAGACAAGCCTAGTATAGAAGAATTGGATGAGACTTTAAAGGAAAATATTATATGTACGTTCTGTATATTTGTCTGTCAGAGGACTTTTCCCACCTCGCGACTTGGTGCATTGCTCAAAAACTGCCTGACTCAAGAGGGAGGGGATATGTATTCATGAATCTGATTCACGTTGTACAGCGGAAACTGACACACCATTGTAAGGCAGTTATCCTCCAGTTAAAAAATTAAAGAAATGCCTGAAGAGGAGTGCTAAAAATATTTTCCCAGTGTTAGAGCTGAACTCATTATTAAAAGAAGTGGACTAGGTGAGGATAGGAAACTGCTGGGTAGGTAGTTAATGAGTAGAAATATCACCTGAATTGAATTGATTCTTAACCATTAAATTTTTTTTTATTTTTAATTTCCTGTTAGGGAAATCATAGTCATCCATGATAACCCCTAGAATCTGGAATATATAGGAAATTGACTCCTGAAATTAGGAAAACGAGTGTGTGATTTAGCTAGCACACACTGGCTGGATTTAAGTTTTCAGGGAAAGTGATTCATGAGACCAGCTTCATTCCTGAACTTGTCTCTTTAAAATTAAAATTGTAGATGCCGTTTCAAAGAACTAGATGTTATCTAATATGATTATTTGTATATCTTTGTCTCTTTATGTCATATTTGTGGCCATAACCAGTTGATGCAGTATTTAACAAAATTGTGATCAACTTTTAAATTAAAATTTCCTTTGACTTTTGTTAGCAGTAGTAACTTTTAAAAAAAAGAATTAAATGCACATCTTTGCAGGCACTTTGTAAAGCTTTTCTCCCTCCACTGTGAAATTGTTCTCTTAAGTTGCGCTTCTGTTTTTCTATTGTAAAGTGCAGTCCTTTGCATGTTCTAATTTGCCATGACGTGGTCAAGTGCTGTTTCCTTCCTGTTGCTTGCAAGCCTGTGCTAGAGATAAGGGTACATTTCAGTGCATTAAAAAAGAAGCCACTGCAGACAGACTTCAGCATGGTAAAGCATTCTACTTACCAGAAACCTTTCTAAAGAACAGAAAGAGTGGGCTTTAATTTCTGCTTATTTTTAAAAGCTCTTAAAACAGCACTGGTTAAACTTTAAATGTGTTAGACCGAATTTAAAGCCTAACACGGATATTGTCTGAATGTTTATAGCAGACCTAACAAGGATATTGTCTGAATGTTTCTATTTAGGCAAAAAATATATATTATGAAATTACTCATGGAGTACCAATTCCTGTGTGTGTGGTTTGCTAAGTTAGTAGAAAGAAGTTGTTTATATGTCCTTTATTGCAATTACAAGAACCTAGTTATGGCTGGGTGGAATTTTTTTTTTTTAATTAATAGTACTTTGTAGTTTAATAGGGAGTTGGAGGAAAGATGGCTTCATTTTCAGTAATGAGAGGTGACGTTGTCTTAGCAGGAATGAAATCTTAAAAGAAAATACATATTGAGTTTAAAAAAAATTCACTAGTCATGTTGCTTTTGTTTAAAAACATTAAAAAATACTTTGGAGACACTGCCATCTGTATTGACTGTTATATTCTAAATAATATGATTGCTTTCTCATAACTAACTTAAGCTTTATGTGTTTCAGGTCAAGAAGTTCCAGAGAAGAAAAATTTCAGAAAAATTGCCTCAGTTTAAGTAAAATCTCAGTGAAGCAAGAAGATTTGAAGTACCTTCCTTAAAGAAAACCTGGGTATACAGTAACTCCACAGGTCTAGCTTGGGTTATTTACGGCAATTGTTCGCTGGCCTCTGCTGCCCGGTGCTGGAACCTGTTTGGACTGTCTCTCGCGTGGATCTGAGGGGAATGCTCTATTATGGCTGCCGTTGTCCAACAGAACGACCTAGTGTTTGAGTTTGCTAGTAACGTCATGGAGGATGAGCAACAGGTATGAATGACCCTGAGAGGAAACTGGCTTTTAATAAAAGTATTGTTATGCTTTCTCTGTTTGTCTCAGAATTGCTTCCTTTAAAAGAGAGCAGGAGAAACTTTATTAATGTAAGCACTCAGATATCTAAAGTGTGAAGGTAATGTGATTTTATGTGTTAAGTACTAGTTAACTCACGAAGAAAGAATTTTATCCTTAGCTTTGATGTGGTAACAGGGATATAGTACGTTGGGGGTTAGCTCGTTTTTGTTTTGTAAAATGAGAACTTCACAGTAAACATCTTAAGTAATTATTTCAAAATACTTTGAAAAGTTCTAGATGACATACTGACATGACGTGTGTATTTTTCTTAGGACCGGTGACTGTAATACTTGCTGGCAATTACACAGCTTTAATAATGTATGTGGTCAGTTAGTGTTTCTAATACTGGACTGTTCCTCGGATGGAAAGATGTTAGCAGTCTCACCATCAGATGCCGTTTCAGTCCAAAGCATGTGACTCTGAGGAAGTTACTTAACTTCTCCAGATCCTGATTTCATCACCTGCTGAATGAGGGCATTGAAGGGAAGAATTTCTAAATTGGCTGTCTTTTGTTGAATTTATACAAGATGTGCGAGTTACTATTTCTAGAATGAAAAAGATTCAAGAGATAATGCGAAAAGGACTGAGTTAATTCTGCTCCCTCCCCTCCCAGGGGTTCTTGGGACTTTATAATCTACTTCAGTTTGAACAGGTTATTTGGAAATGTAAGATGTGATGTGAGAGAAATTGTGTGTAAGAGAGATTCAGTATACTGGGAGAAATATTTTGAGAGCTGGTAGATTTAAAATATGTCTATAAAGTTGATATATAAATACTGAAATAAGCCTAATTCCAAGAACCTGACTTTAGTAGGCCAATGGTGACATATCATGCTTTTATTCTAGGTGATTCTTACTTTTGGCAGGGCATTGTAATTTCTTAGTTCTTGCTATTGTACTGTCGAATGAAGAGAGAGAAGAAAAATTTATAAGTAAACCTACAAAGGGTGAGAATTTGGATTAAGGTGCCTTAAAATCAAGATGAACTTTTGTTAGGGAAGGAAAGAGTGTGAGGGAAGGGACTGCATCCCAGAGAAAAACAGTTTGATCTAGGAACAATAGAAAGGATGTGTTAGGAGGAGAAAGTGTTTCGAATTTGTCTTAAAATAGAATGTTTCTATTAAGGTTTGAAAACAGTGTGTTTACTGTGTAGGCCTGGAGGATGAAAGAGCTGAGGCTTGATGTGGTGAGGTTTGCTCTTGGGGTGTGGCCACGAGGCAGAGCTCGGAGCTGCTCACTAGCACACTTCCAGTACACTGGCTTTGATGCGCTTTGACCACGAGAAACACGTTTTATGTTACGGCGAGGTATTCATACATGTGTCTGTGTGGGGCTAGTGCCTAGCCTTACTGTATATGAGATGATGTGCTTAGTTTAACCTGGAGAGGTTATTAATGTCTTTTGGTAGGGAGACATACACATACCTTCAAACATATATGTTTTTTCTTAAGTTCTTTATTTGTTTAAGAGTCATGGGAAAGACCCTGATGCTGGGAAGGATTGAAGGCAAAAGGAGAAGAGGGCAGCAGAGGATGAGATGGTTAGATAGCATCACCATCTCAGTGAACATGAGTTTGAGCAAACTCTGGGAGATAGTGAAGGACAGGGTAGTCTGGCAAGCTGTAGCCCATGGGATCGCCAAGGGTTGGACACGTCTTAGCGACTGAACAACGACAACAACATTTATTTTCTGTCTAACAAAATGAGTATTTATTAGTTTTTGCAGAAGTTACTCTAAGGAATATACAAAAATGAAACATGGGCAAACACTCTCGTCCCTATTTTGCAATGAGGAAATTGAGAAAATAGGTTGACTTACTTGAAGTCATACAGTGAGTAAATAGTGGAGCAGCAGCTTGAACCCAAGCAGTTCGACTTCCATTAATGATGCTGGATACTCTTACCATGATGAATACTGATCATACAGTATTATAATGAACTGGCTAGGTTTAGGGTTTTTCTATCTGTGGCCGGGAGCACAGGAAACTTAACTTGACTCATGCACACCAAGTAGTATCAGGCTTGTTAGCATCTTATCTTAACTATTAGGTAGATACTGCTCTGCCTCATTGCTTTTCATTTGCTTCAATTTGTTTTTGCTTTAAAAGTAAGACCATGCCAATTATAAAATAAGTAGCCTAATACAAAGATACAAAGTAAATCATGAAAATCCCTTTTCACTTACTCCCCCTAATCCTGTTCTCAGAAGATACCAGTATTAACTATTTGATATGTAACTTTTTGAACAAAGGCCTAAAGGAAAGAACAATATATATACCTAGCAACCTGTATACAGACGTTATTTTTAAGATACAAATGAAAGAATGCAGTATCTTTTTTGTGACTAATTTTCACTTAATATATCACAAGTACTCGTGTGTGCTTGTGCCAGCACTGCTAGTCATCTGTTTTTCCACATAGTGGATGGTTCATACTCTATTTTACCAGTATTTGATCACGGACAATTGGCTAGCCTCACTATTTTGCTATTCTGTTATAAACGAATATCCTGGCTTGGGAGGCAGTAAGCTTATAATGGTTAACAGCTCAGATACTGAAGTCACAGCACCTGGATTTGAATTCTTGCTTCACTGCTTATTACCTTGTGACTTTGGGCAAGTTACTTAACTTCTCTGTGTCTTAGTTTCCTTATCTGCAAGAGGGAGAGGATAATAACAGACTTGATTCTACAGGTAGAGTTACTGTGAAGATTAAATGAGTCGATACACATAAAGTTCTTAGAACCATGCCTAACATATAGTAACATTTACTGAGCCCTGTCATTTCATTATTACACACGTCTGTTCACATGTATGTATAGTATATCCTTGTACACTTTTATGACTATTTCTCTAGTTGATTTTAAAAAGTAGAATTACCGAGTTTACTAAAAGTATAAGCTAAATGTACTACCAAGTCATTCTTCAGAAAGCTGTATCAGTTTCTACTACCATAACAGTTCAGTCCAGTTGCTCAGTCATGTCCGACTCTTTGCGACCCCATGGACCGCAGCACGCCAGGCCTCCCTGTACATCACCAACTCCTGGAGTTTACCCAAACTCATGTCCATTGAGTCGGTGATGTCATCTAACCATCTCATCCTCTGTTGTCCCCTTCTCCTCCTGCCCTCAATCTTTACCAGCATCAGGGTCTTTTCAAATGAGTCGGCTCTGTGCATTAGGTGGCCAAAGTATTGGAGCTTCAGCTTCAGCATCGGTCCTTCCATGGATTGGTTGGATCTCCTTGCAGTCCAAGGGACTCTCAAGAGTCTTCTCCAACACCACAGTTCAAAAGCATCAATTTTTCAGTGCTCAGTTTTCTTTGTAGTCCAACTCTCACATCTATACATGACTACTGGAAAAACCATAGCCTTGACTAGATGGACTTTTGTTGGCAAAGAAATGTCTCTGCTTTTCAATATGCTGTCTAGGTTGGTCATAACTTTTCTTCCAAGGAGCAAGCATCTTTTAATTTCATGGCTGCAGTCACCATCTGCAGTGATTTTGGAGCCCCAAAAATAAAGCCTGCCACTGTTTCCATTGCTTCCCCATCTATTTGCCATGAAGTGATGGACTGGTTGCCTAGTGATTTTAGGTCTGTTTGACGAAGGCAAATTGAGCTATGATCTTAGTTTTCTGAATGTTGAGCTTTAAGCCAACTTTTTCACTCTCCTCTTTGACTTTCATCAAGAGGCTCTTTAGTTCTTCACTTTCTGCCATGAGGGTGGTGTTGTCTGCTTATCTGAGGTTATTGATATTTTTCCTGGCAGTCTTGATTCCAGCTTGGGATTCATCCAGCCCAGTGTTTTTCATGATGTGCTCTGCATATAAGTTAAATTAGCAAGGTGACAATATACAACTTTGATATGCTCCTTTCCCTATTTGGAACCAGTCTGTTATTCCATGTCCAGTTCTAACTGTTGCTTTCTGACTTGCATACAGATTTCTCAGGACGCAAGTCAAGTGGTCTGATATTCCCATCTCTTTCAGAATACCATAACAATATATCACTAACAAATCTTTTTTTCTTTTTGGTCAGTCTTTTGGGTGAAAATTACATTTTTCCACTTAATTGGCATTGACTGCTAGCAGTGAGGTTATGTGATGTTCCATTAACTTTATTGATTGTTCATTTGAATTTTCTTTGAATTACTAGTATCCTTTTGCCTGGTAGGAGTTCTTTATATGTTCTGAATTTGCATTAATGTTGCTGTCTGCTAACTCATTATACAGTTACTGGTTAACTCTTTTTGTGACGCGCAGTGTGCATAGATAGCCCCAGTCTGGTCCTGTCTTGTAGCAACAATCTGTCTTCCGCCCTTTGGAAGTTTAAAACACTTACCTCGTGTGTTAGTCTCAGTCATGTCAGACTTCTTACAATCCCACTGACTGTAGCCTGCCAGGCTCCTCTGTCTGTGGAATTCTTCAGGCAAAAATACTGGAGTGGGCTGCCATTCCCTTCTCCAGGGGGTCTTCCTGACCCAGGCAGGGAACAAACCTAGGTCTCCCACATTGCAGGCAGATTCTTGACTATCTGAGCCACCAGAGAAGCCTATTTGTATCATAAAATTTACCAATTTTGGGGGTGATTTTTCTTTAGGAAAGTTTTTCTTACCCCTAACACTATTGACCATTCTTTTTATATTTCATAGGTTTAATGCCATAGTCCACATGAAAACTACTTTCATAGGATGCAAGGTATAGGAATCTGACCACTCTCCTCGCCCACCCATGGGGATGTTGGCTCTTTACCGTTTATTGAGTGTCTTATGACTTCTACACTGAGACTGCTGCTCTTGTTATATACTAAATTAACATATGTGTAGACTAGTTTTGAACTTGTCTAATGTATTTTATTTCATTTACCTGTTTTGTGTTGTGCCAATAGCATGTTGCTTTGTATTAGTATCACTTCATAGATTTGATATCTTTTCAGATATTCTTCCTCCCCTGCCAAAAATTGGGGTAGAGTTTTGAATGAATTTTGGGACTGTCTTGTTAAGTTATATAACTCTATTGGGATTTTGACTTTTCAAAGTTAAAAATATTTGTGTCTTTAAAATAATTTACTCTGTTCTTTGATCCTATTTTGGCTTACTTGGTTGGTCTTTATAAAATCACTGTTTTGAAGGCACCAGATTAGAATATATTTCCTGCTTTTAGTTATGGTTTGTGGTTATTTGTGTATTTGTCTAAAGAAACTGACACCATTAATGTGTGATGCCACTACCTTAATCATTTCCCCTTCTATCAATTCCTACTCCTTTCAGAATTGCATGGAAGAGTTCCTTTGGGCAGGGATGAAGAAGGGGGTGTTGGAAAGGAAATATCAATATTGTTGATGCTGATAAGCCATATATTTATTTTTTTAATTAATTTATTTAATCGGAGGATAATTACAATATTGGAATGGTTTTGTTTTCATGTATGCATCAGCATGAATCAGCCACAGGTATACATGTCCCCCACCCCCCATCTTGAACCCACCTCCCCACCCTCTCCCTCCGGGTTGTCCTGGAACGCTGGCATTGAGCTTGGTAGTGGGCATCTGTTTTACATATGGTAATAAACATGTTTCAGTGCTGTTCTCTCAAATCTTCCCGCCCTCACCTTCTCCCACTGAGTCTGAAAGTCTGTTCTTTACATCTGTGTCTGCTTTGCTACCCTGCATGAAGGATCATTGTTACCGTATTTCTAAATTCCACATATATGCATTAATATACAGTATTTCTGACAAGTCATTTAGAAGTGTATTCTTGCTGTCTGTTCCAAGGTATGTCTGTTTGTTAGGTGAGAATAAGGTACTGCTGTGGGAGAGCCGCACCATCAGTATTGAATTACAGTATACTTTTATTTGAAGGTGACTTGTTTGACCTTATTGAACAGGTATGTTTCCCTGGTAAATGTATGGAGAATAAAAAGAAAGCTGAAGGTTGTGGACATAAGTTTCTAAAGAGAAGGAACATTGACTATATGCTCAAATATTCCAGAAGTTAATTGTGTGAAAAACAGCTGGTAGTTTAATGCTTTTTATAATTTTGGTATGTTAATTACCCTCCGGGTTTTTTTAGTTGTTGGTTCTAAAAGTAGAATTTAGCATATCATAGTTATTTGTGCTTAATAGACTTAGCTCCACCAGGGAGAAGGTTGGTGACGTGCTAGGGAAAGGGAGACAAATATTTTTATAAAATCCCATCCCTGTGTGAGAAGATGGCCTTATGGCTTTCATTCTTAGGGTATAAAAGAGTGTGGGCTGACTGCTGAGTCCCAAAGGCTGAAGGATAAACAGTGCTTGCTGTCTTTTCACCAAGCTGCCCATTAATTCTCATGCAGTGTTTTGGAATCACTATGCAGTGTAACTTCCCTGGTGGCTCAGATGGTAAAGAGTCTGCCTGCAGTGCAGGAGATGTAAGAGACCTGGGTTCAATCCCTGGGTCAGGAAGATCCCCTGGAAGAGGAAATGGCAACCCACTCCAGTCACTTCTTGCCTGGAAAATTGCACAGACAGCGGACGCTGGTAGGCTGCAGTCCATGGGGTCGCGCAGAGTTAGACACGACTGAGTGACTAGCACTTTCATATGCGGTGTGGCAGAGGTTAGCCCAAAGTGCTGTGGATATGGAGAAGGGAGCGTTGGACTGCGCTGGAACTTTGGGAAAGCTCTTCTGTGGAAATTACATTTGGTGAGCTGGATCTTGAAGGAAGATCTCGTTTATCTGACAGATGAAGAAGAGGAAATGTTTCAAAGGAGTAGAACATACCAAACTTTAGATGTCCCGACTGTGTACTCAACCTAAACACCGTAACTTCTGGTCAGAAGCTTTTCACAGAGTGGCTGTTTCAGGCTTTTCTTTCTTGTGCCGTGTTAGTTTTGCCAGCCTGCTGTATAATTTTCCCAGATGCTTTCCTGCTTCCCCACTGCTTGACCTTCCACATTTATACCTGTTACCTGTTCTAAGTTCTAATCATCTTTCAAAATCTTAGAACAAAACCTACTTATTCCTGGAGCTTAACCTAAAATCATCTTTTAAGTAATTAACAACTTTATTCTGTTACTCTTATATGACTTATTGTCATCATCATACATTTGCCATGTTAAATTTTTTATATATACATTAACTTCCCAGATAAGTGCTACTTGAAGAAAGGGTTGCCTTCCCCTCTTACTAGTCTCCATGCCTTTAAAGTAATTTATATGAAGCACAAGCTGAAATCAAGGTTGCCAGGAGAAATATCAATAACCTCAGATACTCAGATGAAACCACCCTTATGTCACAAAGTGAAGAGGAACTAAGTAGCCTCTTGATGAAAGTGAAAGAGAGTGGAAAAAGCTGCCTTAAAACTCAACATTCAGAAAACTGAGATCATGGCATTTGGTTCTGTCACTCCATGGCAAATAGATGGGGAAACAGTGGAAACAATGACAGATGATGACTGCAGCCATGAAATCAAAGGATGCTTGCTCCTTGAAAGAAAAGCTATGACCAACCTAGACAGCATATTAAAAAGCAGAGACATTCCTTTGCTGACAAAGGTCCGTCTAGTCAAACCTACGGTTTTTCCAGTAGTCATGTATGGATGTGAGAGTTGGACTATAAAGAAAGCTGAACGCTGAAGAATTGATGATTTTGAACTGCGGTGCTGGAGAAGTCTCTTTAGAGTCCCTTGGACTGCAAGGAGAGCCAACCAGTCCATCCTCAAAGAAATCAGTCCTGAATATTCACTGGAAGGACTGATGCTGAAGCTAAAGCTCCAATACTTTGGCCACCTGATGCAAAGAACTGACTCAATTGGAAAAGACCCTGATGTTAGGAAAGATTGAAGGCAGAGGGAGAAGGGGACGCCAGAGGATGAGATGGTTGGATGGCATCACCGACTGGATGGACATGAGCTGAGCAAGCTGCGGGAGTTGGTGATGGACGGTGAGGCCTGGCGTGCTGCAGTGCACGAGGTCGCAGAGAGTTGGACACGACTGAATGACTGGATACATTGATTGGCTGAGTCCTCTTAAAGATTTTTCTTCCTTCTGCTAATCCTATTGGCAAAATGATGTGGGCTATGTATGTATGTTTCTGTTATGGCCCTATTGCATCACAAGGCATTTGAATGAAAGGTGATATCTTGTCCCACAACTCTCTTGCCTACAATTTTTTTTTTCTGGTACCTGTCCACATTCTCACCTAGTGCATGGGTAGTGTGGCATGTCAGCACAACTCAGAGACCAGAAACAAATATTCATGGAGTTTTTTTCTTGTTTTGTTCTCTGAAAATGTATTTAGAACTATTCTGTTAAATGTGTTTAGTGAAAGCCACTTCATATAACTTAAATTTTGTTATTGAAATTATTAATAAATAAGTATCCATTGAAAGTTTTCGTATTTCTTGAGATACTCATTCAAGTTGTAGAGAGGGAGTTTTTGACATCATTGTATCTTGAGAATAAGGTCATATTTTGTTGACTGAGAAAAGTATAGATCACATCAATTTTTTAGTTGAAATGGTAAAATTCTGTTAAGCCAGAAAGTTATTGTGCCTTAGAGTAGAAGGAGCGTGTTGGCAGTGTTCTCTGTGTAACTTGTTCAGCACCAGTGTTGTGGAGACAGGAAGTTGAAATAATGTTACTAACCCGTACAAGGAGAGGCTCCATCCTCTGTTATTTACTTAGAGTTCCAGATTTACCGAGTACTCTATCTGTCATCCTCATTCTTAATCTTGGTAGCTCACATTTATCAGATATATTAAAAGTTTGACCATCTGTAAAACTAACATACAGAGATTGCTTATTTCTTTTAAAATTTTTTTTCACTTTTGGCTGCACTGGGTCTTCATTGCTTTGCACTAGCTTTCTCAAGTTGCGGCAAGTGGGGGCTCCTCTTTGTTGCAATGCGTGGGCTTCTCGTTATGGTCCTTTCTCTTGTTGCAGACCACAGGCTTCAGGAACTGCAGTTCCTGGGCTCTAGAGCACAGGCTCAGTAGCTGAGGCATACGGGCTTAGTTGCTCCACGGCATTTGGAGTCTTCCCCGACCAGGAACTGAACCCGCCTGCAGGCGAACTCTCATCCACTGTGCCACAAGGGATGTTGACTGCTTGTTTCTTTTCTGTACATTTTGCAAAGCCTTTATCAAAGGGGTTATGCAATAGAGCCCCCAGTGACAAGCCTTATTATCATTGGGAAAAGTCTGACTTTGAATAAGGCAGGTTATGTGAAGGGCCAACCCTACCCTTGGCCTGGAGTTTGGCCTACTTATTACTTTCTTTTGCAGAGGTTTCCTTTAAATATCCTCCAACCATCACACTGAGGCCCTGTGATGATGCCTTAAAATGAATATGGATGAGATCATTGTATAGGGTAGGACATGGACCCGTTTGGCTCCAGAAACATTCAGTTTTGAATGTTAGCAACTGGTGTTCACTTAGCATTTTGTTCTGCATACTCTGCTATGTGCTTTGCAGAGATTATCCTAGTTAATCCTTACAACAGTCTTTGAAATAAGTATTCTAATTCTTACTTTACAGAAGGGTAAGGTTCAGAGGAGAGCAGCTTGCCTACAAATGCTAAAGCCGGGGGTTGCAAGGCGGCTTGTGCCTTACACAACTGTATTTGGATAATGCCAGCCCCTGATACATGAAGATGGTTAAAACAGAATAGTTTTAAATGTAGAAGAATTATTATACTTTGCGTTTTTTATAGCAAAAGGAAAATGTTATTCATTCTATTTGATAACAGGGATTTCTTCAGTTTTGCCTGTTTTTTTTGGCCGCACCACACCACCTGCCTTGAGGGATCTTAGTTTCCTGACCAGGGATTGAACCCAGGCCCTTGGCAGTGAAAGCGCAGAGTCCTAACCACTGGACCACTGGGGAATTCCCTAAATAACAGTTTAATAGAGATATAACTTATATGCCATGTAATTTACCTATTTAAAATGTGTAATTCAGTGGCCTTTAGTATGTAAACAGAGTTGTGCATCCATCACCATAACCAGCTTTGGAACATTTTATTACTCCCAAAGGCAGCCTATACTCATTCATGCAGTATCCTTCCCTCCACGTGCCCCTCCTCCACCCCGCCACTGGCAACCACTAATCCACTTTCTGTCTCTGTGGATGTGACTCTCCTGCACGTTTCTGTAGGTGGCGTGCAGTGTGTGGTCTCCTGTGACTGATTTCTTTTACTTAGCAGAGCGTGTGTAGAGTTCATCCCTGTCGCAGCATCAGTCAGTACCGTCTCCTTTTTGTTACTGAATAATGTTCCATTTTATGGTTAATACTGCATTGTAGTTATACACTTTATATACCTTTCAAAAGAATGCCATTTTTTCAGTGATGGTTGTGTTGATCAGAAGTGTGTGTGTGTGTGTGAGAGAGAGAGAGAGAGAATTAGCAATCTCCCATCTCCCAGAAAGTAAGTACTCTGTCACCCAGAGCAGTCTTCCTGAGTAAATAGTACCTCTTTGATGTAAATCAGTTTAGCTATATAATCTGGAAATTTTTTGCCCTCTTTCTATTTCACTTAACGCATAACACATACAGAATAAGACATTATATAAGCAGATGGTATTACTGTGTTACTGGCCTTTCCCTTAAAGCCAGGGTCATCTTCAATACTATTTGGAGATTATTGATGAAGATAAAGTCCTTGATTTAGTGAAGTAAAATGAAAACTGATTGTTAAAGGTTTGTTAAAATGTAATTTAACAAAGTGATGCCCCTAATAATGTTCATAAATCTAATATGCCTAATATTAAGTAAGTGGAATACAGGCAGAATAATTTTTTTTAACACAGTAACCAGAATTCTCAATATTACGCAATGATTTTCTTGGAAAGAAGAATTATAATGTAATGACCAGCAATCTGTTTGTGAGCCTATCTGTTTAACCTGTTCCCTCCTCTTGTCAATGAAGAATCTTTGCGATGTGACATCAAGAGTATCAGCTGGGAAACAGGGTTCTGCCACTCACTAGCTATGTGACTTTAGACAAGGTTTTAAATTTCACTGAACTCTGATTTCCTCTACCAAAAGTGAAAGCTATGTCCCAAGGTTATGAGCTTTTAATGTTTACGTAAAACGTTTAGTAAGAGTCTGGCACAAAGGAAGCAGTCAATAAATGTGGTAGTTGCTGTATTAATGACCTGAGGTAAATAACGAAAAGGTGTTGAAGTCTGTCATGTTGCACTCTGTACTCTCTATCACTCAGTTGTCTTGGATAAGGGAGATAATGAAGGCAGTTTTTATGACTTGGATAGCAGACAAACTCATTCACCCTTTTTTTATAAAAAATGTTCTCTTAGTTTTTCTTTGATACTTGAGTATGACTGGCATGTTTCTATAATAAGTCAATAAATTTGTCACTCAGGATTTTTAAAAACCTGGGAGATTCATTCTGTAGGGGAGCACTCTCCTTTGACATTACAACATGTTAAGTTTATTTTGACCTAGTTTGATCTGGAATTGTTCAGAGTGACTAATTTCGGTCATTGTCTGTGATCAGCTAGTGTGACATTTCATTCTTAGTTGCCTTGTAGCCAAACTACTGCATTCACAAATGCTCTGCTTCATTTTATTTTATGAATTATGCATATGTAAGAGTCTTGTCAAACTTCATCTTTTTAGAATTAGGAATTACCTCTTTAATTAAGATTACACTTAGATTCTTTGAGTTATATAGAATCTGCATATTGAGAACATTAGTCAGTCCAGTAGTGACTGTTGTGATGTTGCCTAGTCAGTTTGCAAGTAAATATTTAAACCTGTTTAAAACTTACTACACCTCCCAAATTTACCTTTTTTTTAAAAAAAACCCATAGTTGACTCTGTTCATACTTAGCCAGCTACACACACACAGATACACACATACACAGGTATATTAAACTTTTTAAGAGGACATTCTAGTTAAAAAAAAACCAACAAAGCCCTAAGGTTGTGTTCAGTGATTATTTTACTTTTTTCAAGGTGTGTGGCCAAGTTGTAATTTATCCTGGCTGAAAAGAGAAAACTCTGGGCAAGGACTAAGTAAGGCCACTTGTTATGAAAGACCTACAAAATGAGATTAGACTTAGCTAAGTCAACTCCACAGGGGTCTACAGTGGAATTTCAAACATTATCTTGGGGAAGTCTGGAGAAAAGAACATTTTACTTAGACCTTTCTATTTTTCATGGTGCTGTGCAAGAGAAAAGGCTTCTTTAGAAACACTCATCTCTACTGGAGCCAAAATAACTAATTTTTCAGCTGTAGCTCTAATTAAGAAGTGTGTGTGTGTGTGTGTGTGTGTGTGTGTGTGTGTGTGTGTGTGTATGTGTATTTAAAACCCATACTTTAGCTGTGATGAAACTTTCATTATGATTGTAATTTATCTGTAGGGTCCTGTACTTGTAGTCTATCAGTGATTAAGCTTGTGGACTCTGGAGTCGGATTGCCTGGGTTCAGATTTCAGCTCTGCCTCTGGCTGACAAGTGTCAACAAGCAGCGGCACAGTGCTGTGGGAGTAACTGGCACGAGCCACGTGAAGTACTTAACATAATAACTGTTTTCATCGTCATCATCACCACCCTTACCACCTCCATATGAAGAATATCATTTTATTTTTATTTTATTCTAGTTTATCGTTTAGTGACGAGCTCTCAAAGACAGAAACTGGAAGATACTTTTTACACAGCATTGTAATGAGTTTCTTTTTAATCAGATTAAGGAAGGACTTTGACTATGCTAATTATTACCAAGAATTTGAATCATTTTTCCCTTATACAAAGCCACTGGCTATAATGTAATATTTATCTACATCATGATATAGAAGGTACCTAATTATAAAAAAAAACTAGGATACTGGAGAAGTGAGGGAACTGATTGAAGCATGTATTGGGATTTCTCTGATGTTCTAGTAGTTCAGACTTGACCTTCCAATGCAGGGGGTACAGGCTCGATCCCTGATTGGGGAGTTGTATGCATGCTAAGTTGCTTCAGTGTGTCTTACTCTATGGACTGTAGCTCGCTAGGCTCCTCTGTCCATAGGATTCTCCAGGCAAGAATACTGGAGTGGATTTCCCTGCCCTCCTCCGGAGGATTATCCCAACCCAGTAATCTCACCCATGTCTCTGGCATCTCCTGCTTTGGCAGGTGGGTTCTTTACCACTGGTGCCACCTGGGAAGCATTAGATCCCACATACCTTGTGGCCAAAACACTAAAACATTAAACAGAAGCAATATTGTAATGGGTTCAATAAAAGACTTTGAAAATGGCCCACATCAAAAAAAAAAAATCTTAAAAAAAAAAGAAGCATGTATTAAAATTTTGGGCCCTGATTTTGCTTTGGATGTTAATTTCTGTGCCAGGAAGACATTACCTGCTGTATTGTAAAGTGTAGAACTAACACTGCCTAACTTTGGGTAGGGGTCTATATAGCTTACAAAGTCTTCTCCGCATACACTTTGATTCCCACAAATCACCCTGTGATACAGTGCTTTTTGAATTTTCTGTAGTAGACTGTCATCTTGATTTTATGATTGGATAACCAGAAGAACTATGTTAGAATCCTATAATAGATTCCTAGGGCAGGGTTACAGAGGTACCCAGTTCAGTTCAGTCGCATCCGACTCTTTGTGACCCCACGAATTGCAGCATGCCAGGCCTCCCTGCCCATCACCAACTCCCAGAGTCTACCCAAACTCATGTCCATTGAGTCGGTGATGCCATCCAACCATCTCATCCTTTGTCATCCCCTTCTCCTCCTGCCCCTAATCCTTCCCAGCATCAGAGTCTTTTCCAATGAGTCAGCTCTTTGTGTGAGATGGCCGGAGTATTGGAGTTTCAGCTTCAACATCAGTCCTTCCAATGAACACCCAGGACTGATCTCCTTTAGGATGGACTGGTTGAATCTCCTTGCAGTCCAAGGGACTCTCACGAGTCTTTTCCAACACCACAGTTCAAAAGCATCACTTCTTCAATGCTCAGCTTTCTTCACAGTCCAACTCTCATATCCATACATGACTACTGGAAAAAATATAGCCTTGACTAGACAGGCTTTTGTTGACAAAGTAATGTCTCTGCTTTTTAAAATGCTGTCTAAGTTGGTCATAACTTTCCTTCCAAGGAGTAAGCACCTTTTAATTTCGTGGCTGCAGTCACCATCTGCAGTGATTTTGGAGCCCCCAAAAATAAAGTCTAACACTGTTTCCCCATCTATTTACCATGAAGTGGTGGGACCAGATGCCATAATCTTAGTTTTCTCAGTCAAAAAGCCAACTTTTTTACTCTCCTCTTTCACTTTCATCAAGAGGCTCTTTAGTTCTTCTTCACTTTCTACCATAAGGGTGGTGTCATCTGCATATCTAAGGTTATTGACATTTCTCCCAGCAATCTTGATTCCAGCTTGTGCTTCTTCCAGCCCAGCGTTTCTCATGATGTACTCTGCATACAAGTTAAATAAGCAGGGTGAGAATATACAGCTTTGACATACTCCTTTTCCTATTTGGAACCAGTTTGTTGTTCCATGTCCAGTTCTAACTGTTGCTTCTTGACCTGCATACAGGTTTCTCAAGAGGCAGGTAGGTGGTCTGGTATTCCCATCTCTTTAAGAATTTTCTACAGTTTATTGTGATCCACACAGTCAAAGGCTTTGGCATAGTCAATAAAGCAGAAATATATGTTTTTATGAAGCTCTCTTGCTTTTCCGATGATCCAGCGAATGTTGGCAATTTGATGATTGGTTCCTCTGCCTTTTCTAAATCCAGCTTGAACATCTGGAAGTTCATGGTTCATGTATTGGTGAAGCCTGGCTTGAAGAATTTTGAGCATTAGTTTACTAGCGTATGAGATGAGTGCAACTGTGCAGTAGTTTGAGCATTCTTTGGCATTGCCTTTCTTTGGGATTGGAATGAAAACTGACATTTTCCAGTCCTGTGGCCACTGCTGAATTTTCCTTATTTGCTGGCATATTGAGTGCAGCACTTTCACAGCATCATCTTTCAGGATTTGAAATAGCTCAACTGGAATTCCATCACCTCCACTAGCTTTGTTCATAGTGATGCTTCCTAAGGCCCACTTAACTTCACATTCCAGGATGTCTGGCTCTAGCTGAGTGATCACACCATCGTGATTATCTGGGTCATGAAGATCTTTTTTGTACAGTTCTTCTGTGTATTCTTGCCACCTCTTCTTAATATCTTCTCTCCTGTTAGGTCCATACCATTTCTGTCCTTTATCGAGCCCATCGTCGCATGAAATGTTCCCTTGGTGGTGATGTTTTATACTGTTGGACTACAAATATGTTCATATATTAATGTATCCCCTACAATAGTGATTTTTATTTTTGGCTTGCTGGGCTGCACACAGGCTTTCTCTAGTTGCAGTGGGAGGGCTTCTCACCGCAGTGGCTTCTCTCGTTACTGAGCACAGGCTGTGAGACACGCGGGCTGGAGCAGTTGCTCTCATGGGCTCCAGAGCACAGGCTCACTAGTAGTGGCACACGGACTTAGCTGCTCCATGGCTTGCGGGATCTTCCCGGACCAGGGCTCAAACCCGTGTCCCCTGTATCGCCAGGAGAATTCTCATCCACTGCGTCACCAGGGAAGTCCTCCAGAATAATTTTTTAAAATATACCAGGGAACTTGTACACAGGACTATGATTTGGGCTCGTTTTGTTCCCCAGTCACCCTAATTCTGTGCACGTGTGTTCTCCGAGATGTGCTGTGGCTAAAGGCGTTCTCTGATTTTGTTGCGTTTCAGAGGAGGGGATGAAGGAAGGTTATCCTAGTGCTTGGTCAGGTCTCAGTCTCCTCCCCGTAACTGTGCTCCTTTCACCTCTCTGCGAGAACAGTGCTCAGAGGTGAGGGAACTAGAGAATACTGAGTTGAAGACATTTTCAAGTTTTCTTTCTCCTGTCATATGAACCTCTGCTTTTTAAACTTTTTATTGAAGTGTAGCATAAACACAAGGATACACAGACCGTAAGTGTACAGTTTGATAAATGTTCATAACGTGGACACACATATGTATCCAGCTCTTGCTTTCAGTTGAAGCTAAATGTTTTTTGCTGCTACTGATAGCCACATTAGATGATAGTATTTCATGCACTAGTTTTCTGGGAGGACTTATTCTTACCACAAACAAAACAAAAAGGACTGCACTGGCTATCCAGTGGTTAAGATTCCACACTTCCAATGCAGAGGGCTTGGGTTTGATCCCTGGTCAGGGAACTAAGATCCCACATGTGGAGTGGCATGGACACATTAAAAAACAAAACAAAAACCATGCCTGTCAGTGTAAGATTTCAGTAAGTCAAACTCCCCACCCACACACAGCTATATTGCAATGTAATTTACATATAACAGTGTTAAAGTGTGTACAGTGTGATTTTGTTTGTATATGTGTATATACATATTTATTTGTGCACATATATATGTGTGTGGTAAGTCAAGTTTTAAGAGTGCTTGTTTTTATCTAAGTCAAATACTGAAGGATTATCATCATCAAAAAGCTATATTGAATGCTTAATATATGCCATGCAGTATATGTGATATATTTGCGTGTTATTGAATTTTTACAGCTTGAAGATATTATTATTCTTATTTTAGTGGGACACAGAAGCTCCACCCTAGAGAGACTGAGCAGTTCACCTGAGTTCAAGCACGCAGGCCCCGCTGTGCAGTCTGGCCTTGAGTACGGTCCTCCTGCCTCTAGAGCGCGAGCACTGACAGTCGCATCCTTTCCCCAGCGTGTGTACGTCTGGTGCGTTTGCTGCGTGGTGCAGATTGTCAGTTCCTGTTCTGGTAGAGTAAGGGCTCGGGTCTCTGTGTTTTCAATCAAAGGTGAAGGAAGTCATTTCCAAGTGGTGTCTTCTTAGGATGAGGATTCGACAGGATTCTGATTGGAAAAGACGGCACCGGCCTTGCTCTTGAACAGAGGTGTCTGGAGCAAGGGCACTGTGCTTGGTCTGCGTGTTCTCTGCAGCGGCCTCGGAGTGCAGGGAGGCGCTGAAGGTTGTGGGGTGGTGGGCCCCCACCCTTTTCCCGGTATTGCCTCGGCTGGAGGCCCAGGAAGTGGTATGAGCGACTTGGAAGTATGCTCATTTTGCATCTTCCCTTTGAGACTGATTGTCTTCATGGGGGAGTCTCTTTTTTTCTTTTGACTCCGCACAGCACACAGGATCGAGCCTGTGGCCCCTGCCGTGGAAGCGCAGCCTAAACCATGGACTGCCAGGGAAGTGCCTGCACTGGGGAGATTTTTAAAGACTGTTTTTAATCAGCTTTTCATTTAGGAAAGCATTTGATCGATCTTTCATTTTAAGCCATTTCATAAGGGATCTTGGCAGCATGTTTCACAGCAGCCTCTGACAAGATTGAGCTCTGCTGTTGGAGAAGCTGGGCAACAAGCTCTTTGAAAATTCTTTTGCTTTTTTATATCCAAAAAACTTGTTGAATGAACTTAGTAATTGAGTTGGAATAGTGACCCATAGTTCCTTAAGTACCCGCCGAGGGCTTGGATTGTGGTGTGCTGAGGAAACAAGCCAGCGCTCTCAGACTAGTGCCTTACTACTCAGAGGCTGGTGTCTTCTCTTCTTCACTGGATGGGACTGCCACGTATGTCATCACCCGCAACAAGTAGTCACTGTATAGTGGACAGGGTTGAAATTTGGGGAATTGTCTCTCTGCTAACACTTGGTTTGATTTTTATTACTGCTGCTAAAAAAATTCATAACTTTGCTTTCATCACATGTCATAAATTTACCTGAAATTAATACAAAGGGAAACAGGTATTTGTATTTTTCTGTCTGGAGCTGTTAACACTTTCACTAAAGTTGCGAAACAGTCAGAAGTCAGTCTGTTGTTTGTTGTTGTATTATTAGTCATTTTATTTCTACTATAGTTTAATTTGTTATTGAAATAGTTGAAGTCGCTCAGTCATGCCCGACTCTTTGTGACCCCATGGTCTATACAGTCCATGGAATTCTCCAGGCCAGAATACTGGAGTGGGTAGCCTTTCCCTTCTCCAGGGGATCTTCCCAACCCAGGGATTGAACCCAGGTCTCCCTCATTACAGGCAGATTCTTTACCAATTCTCAGAAGCCTCCCCTCTTGATTCTCTTTCAAAAGCAAATGGGAATCTGCAAGTGCCAAATAGCAAAAGACCTCATAACACAGCAGTATAACTGTTTGTCTCTTTGGATTACTAGGATCTCAGACATTGGCATAAATAATGCGTTGGCCTAATTTAAGGAGTGCAGTTTATTTTTAAATTTTTAAAAACTTTGTTTGACCACACTGGGTCTTAGTTGCAGCATGTGGACTCTTCAGCTGTTGCTCTTGGGCGCTGGTCCAGTTGCCCTGTGGCATGTGGAATCTTAGTTCCCCGACCAGGGATCGAAGCCCTGTCCGCTGCATTGCAAGACAGAGTCTTAACCACCAGGGGAAGTCTCAGGAATGCAGTTTAGAATCTTGTAACCCTGAAGCAGTGGTTCTGACCTCTGCATTCTCACTGGAATCATCTGAGAAGCTTTGATAACATGCCCTGGTCATATGCTTAGATATTCTGATTTATTTTGTCCCATATAGGGTAAGGTACTGATATTTTTAGATGCTTCTCAGTGTATAGTCAGGGTTGATAACCACAGATAGAGTTTACTGAGATGCCCTGATTCAAGTGAAAGGTACTGAAGTGGAGATGCTTGTTTAATATAATTATTTAAAAGAGGAGAGGTTTTAAAGTTGATTTAGAGGATTTGGAGAAAAAGATTTTTTAAGTAGCCAGCCAAATAAAATGTATTTCTGTTTGATCATCAGTAAAGTGTTGACTCCCTTATTTCTTAAAGGAAGTTTACATCTTATTGCTAGCTATTAGAAATGTGGCCATTTTATGGCTAGCTCTGACCTTCCTGAAATTCTTGTTTTAAATAAATCTTAGGAAGGAGGCTGGTTGACATGATATGGCAAGACTAAGTAGACAGACTTTAATGGTCTTCAGCAAAGAACCTTGAAGGATACTATCTAATCTTAATTTAGGAATAGTAACAAGTGTGTGTATATACATGAATATATTCTTAAATAAGAGTACCTTCTTATATATATAAGAATATGTTATATATATCATATAATACATGTTATATAATATATTTTGTAGTATATATATTTATTCTATCTATATTGTATGTGTTCTGGATATATTATTTTATATATATATATATTTTTTTATTTTAATTTTCTTTACATTATCGTGTTGGTTTTGCCATACATTGACATGAATCTGCCATGGGTATACATGTGTTCCCCTTCCAGAACCCCCCTCCCACCTCCCTCCCGATTCCCTCTCTCTGGGTCATCCTGGTGTACCAGCCCTGAGCATCAAACCTGGGCTGGCGATTGATTTCACATATGATGTTTAACATGTTTCAATGCCTTTCTCTCATATCATCCCACCCTTGCCCTCTCCCATAGAGTCCAAAAGACTGTTCTATACATCTGCATTTCTTTTGCTGTCTCGCATACAGGGTTCTCGTTACCATCTTTCTAAATTCCATATATATGCGTTAGTATACTGTATTTTTGTTTTTCCTTCTGGCTTACTTCACTCTTTACAATAGTAACAAGTAATTCAGGAATATATTCCTGAATTACTTGTTACTTTGTTACTATTGGTATATTCCTGAATTACTTGTTACTATTGTAACTATTGTAACAATTCCTGTTACTATGCCTGAATTACTATTTTGTAGTTGTTCAGTCTCTCAGTTGTGTCCGACTCTTTTTGACCCCATGGACTGCAGCACATCAGGCTTCCCTGTCCTTGACCATCTCCTGGAGCTCATTCAAACTCAGGTCCATTGAGTTGGTGATGCTATCCAACTGTTTGGTCCCCTGTCGTCCCCTTCTCCACCTTCAGTCTTTCCCAGCATCAGGGTCTTTCTAAAGAGTCAGGTCTTTGTATCAGGTGGCCAAAGTATTTGAGCTTCACCTTCAGCATCAGTCTTTCCAGTGAATATTCAGGACTGATGTCCTTTAGGATGGACTGGTTGGATCTCCTTGCAGTCCAAGGGACTCTCAAGAGTCTTCTCCAACACCACAGTTCAAAAGCATCAATTCTTCAGCGCTCAGTCTTCTTTATGGTCCAGCTCTTACATTCATACATGACTACTGGAAAAACCATAGCTTTGACTATATGAACCTTTTTGGCAAAGTAATGTCTCTGCTTTTTAATATGCTGTCTAGGTTTGTCATAGCTTTTCTTCCAAGGAGCAAGTATCTTTTAATTTCATGGCTATATATATATATTTATTTATCTATTTTTATTACCATAAAGATGGTAAAGAATCCACCTGTAATGCAGGAGACCCAGGTTTGATCCCTTGGTCGAGAATGTCCTCTGGAGAAGGAAATGGCAACAACTCCAGTATTCTAGCCTGGAGAATCCTATGGACAGAAGAATTTGGAGGGGTACAGCCCATGGATGCAACTGAGTGACTAGCATTTATTGCCATAAGCTATCGAGATTGTTTAGGGTCAAGGGACTTAGTTGTGAAATGAGAGACTTAAAGCTAGATTAACTTGAATCTGGTTATAGTCTGAATTGCCCTCCACTCCTCAAATTCAAATGTTGAAGCCCTGACCCCCAGTATCTCAGAATGTAGCCTTACTTGGAAATAGGATTGTTGTGGATACAACATGAGGTTATACTGGAACAGAGGGGCTCCTGATCCAGTATGATGAATGCCTTCATGAGGATAGAAAACTTGGACAGAGCCACGTACAGGGAAAGTGCCACGTGAACATGAAGAGGGTTGTTTAAGCCACAGAGAGAGGCCTGGATGGGCCCTTCCCTCACAGCCCTCAGGAGCTGACCTCACTGTTGCTGTGATGTCAGCCATGCAGACTCTAGAACAGAGAGACAGTACATTTCTGCTGTTTCAGCCATGTAGCCTGTGGTCCTTTGTTACAGCAGCTATAGCAAATTAATACAAGTCCCAATACTTTATTTATTTTAAAAAATTTAAATCTAGGAAAATTCTGTATTTGAAATTTTACCATCTTTTTTTTTTCATTCAAGATATTAGGGTCCATTTCTTTATAAGGGATTTTATTATTTAAAAAAATTTTTTTTAATTTATTTTTGGCTGTGCTGGGCCTTCATTGTTCCTCAGGCTTTTTTCTCATCACAGTGAGCGGGGCCTGCTCTCTAGGTGCAGCGTGCGGGCTTCTCTTGTAGTGGAGCACAGGCTCCAGGGCACCGAGGCTGCAGCAGTTGTGGCGAGGGGCTTAGTTGCTCTGCAACACGTCGGATCCTCCCAGAGCAAGGATTGAACCTGTGTCTCTTGCATTCGCAGGCAGATTCTGTACCACTAATGTGTAGCTATGAAATTTTTAAGTTCCTAATGACTCAGTTAGTATTCAGTGAGTTTAGGCAATCTGTTTATAAGGCAGGAGTTTACCATGAGCCCAGATCAGCAGCAGGCATTTCTGGAGTATATATTTCCCTTCTCTTTATGGTTATAGAGAGGGAGTGTCTTTCCAGTCACCTGAGAAGGGTTCCCTGGATCTATTTTGTGTATACAGATTGAGGCTGGTTACCGGAGATTCAGAGTCGGTCTGTTTATTGTACATGAATTAACAGCACCCTGGAGGAATTAAGAGCTGAACAACTGTGGATATTCATCTCAGTGGACTAGAGAAGAATGGCCCATGTTTTTCATGAGACGAGCCAGTATCTAGAAGGAGAAGACAGTATGGCCAAACTGGGGGTGATCCTGGGAAGTCCCTGGGGAGTGGGAGGAGCTGGCTGTGCCCTCAAGACAGTTTATAATAGATTTGGATTGGAGAAGTCCTGAGAAGGGTAACACTGAAAGTCGTGCCCCTAACACAGCTCCTCACCTATTCTGTGTTTCTAAACAGAGCTAAGTAAATATGTAAAAGGGAAAAACAAGCTTCTGAACAAAACAGCATCGTGTTTCAGGCTCATTATGATAGTGAAAAGGTAAAGGCCTTGGACCCTGAAGTCAACTTTAGGTTCAGATTCTTGCACTTACAGTAAACGGTTTTCCTTCTCTTTGAGACTTCATCTTCCCGTGTATAAGATAAATCATCTGATGTGCCTTTCTCCCTGGGCTTTTGTGATGATGAAATAAGGTGGTAATCCGTGTGAAGCAGTGAGCACAATGCCTGGTGCTAATAAATATCAGCTCACAGCAGTAGTGAAGCCAGAAGCCGTGTGCCCACTGTGCGTAGATGACTGCTTCCCCATTTAGCCCATTAGAAACGAGCGGTCTCTTCTGATGGAAGGCTGTAAACAGGCAGTTTTCATGTCCACGCCTTTAAAATGCATCTTAAAACCTGGAATTGCCCTAGAAATGACTTTTAAAGCAAATGAGAATATCCTTGACTATGCATAGACTGCCCCCGTTAGGGAACAAAGATACTGGCTGCAGTGGTTGCTTCCGGAGAGGGGCACCACAGTGCTGCGCTTAGTCGCTCAGTCGTGTCCGACTCTCTGGAGACCCCATGGACTGCAGCCTGCCAGGCGCCTCTGTCCGTGGGGATTCTCCAGGCGAGAATCCTAGAGTGGGTTGCCATGCCCTCCTCCAGGGGATCTTCCCAACCCAGGGATTGAACCCAGGTCTCCCCGCTCTGCAGGCAGGTTCTTTACTATCTGAGCCACCGGGAAGCAGTATTGGTTACAGGAGTACATGACAAGGTGTTTCCTAACACCTATGTATCTGGAGAACAGAGCCATCACTTCCAGGATAAGAGACTGGGATGAGGTAGAAAGTAGTAACAAGCGTCTGTATTTGTTTGAAACTTGGGAACTGTATGGATTCAGAAAAATTTTGGTGCTATCCCTCTTAATAGCCACAGTCTGAATACTCACTCCCCAAATTTCAGGAGCCAAATGTGGGTAATGAGGAGTTCTTTGCTTTCATTTGAGGGCTTCTTCTGTGAATTGCATTGACCTGCCTCTGTCTCTGACTTAGTTCTGATCTTGGGTAAAGTTTTTAAAAAACATTTTAACTTTTTGGCCACATAGCATGGCATGTGGGATCGAAGCTGTGTCCCCTACGTGAAAGCTCAAAGCCTTAACCTCTGGACCACTAGGGACATCCCCTTGGGTAAATTTCTTAGTCTAATTCTTCATTTGACAGTAGATAGAAATAGTAAGCCATATCCTTACCTGGAGTGTAGAGTTGTTGTGGCATAAATGAATTCATGAAAATGAACTCACTCTGGGCTTAGCCTTGTTAGATGAGGAGCTTAACTTGAGCTCTTAGTAGAGAAGAACAGAAGTGTCGTGACAAACACATGCCCTGCTGGGTTGGGTTGCTTGTGCAACGATTCATTCTCAAAAGAGAGAAGTGCAAGGCAGTGACTGTACTGTGGCCCCTTTGTGTGATACTCCCTCTAAAGCCTCCTTGTGTGTGTTTTTCTTTGTAATGTTTGAGCATCTTTCTGTTTTAAAACTTAGGATTTGGACAGCTGGTTATTTCTCACTAACTTCCTCTTGAAATAGAAAGAAACATTTGAAAATAAAACCATCCGAATATGCTTTAGTATTAATATTATTTATAAATTTCAGAACATAGCATTCTTGAAGGCATGGATGGTATTTAGTACCTATGATGTCATATATTTAATTTGGGCAATTAAATTCTTGTGATAGAAGTAGTGTTTAACTTCTGGGCACTGCTACAAACATATTAATTTTAAAAGGTTGAGGATGCTTAAGTTATAATGAAGTTGTGAATAATATTTTCTCCCTGCATATTTTAAGAAAAAGGATATTTACATGAGCTGTCTTACCATAAGATATTTACTAATTAGAAAAGGAAATACAGTAATGGTAGAGAAGTCTGGTAGACCGCATCCAAACTAAATAAATTATCAAAGTTAATATCACTCATAGCAAGACCAAAAGGTATTTTGGACCTCCTGATAAGATGTATTTGAAAGAATACAGCATTGCTTTTTTGGTATTCTTGCTGAGTTACTATCACACAAACCCAAATTGGAAGGACATCTTATGAAACAAATGTCCTTTATTCTTCCAGAGTGTCAAGATTATGAAAGACAAACTGAAGAACTGCTCCAGATTAAAGGAGAAGAATTGTCCTAAATTAGAGAAGTTGTCATGAAGAAACATGATATTTACCAAATGAAAGTTATGATCTTGATCTCAATTAAAAAAAATTTTTTAAAGACATTAGTGAGACAGTTGGAGAAATTTAAGTAAATTCTATAGATTAAATAATAGTGCTGTATCAAGGTTACTTTCCTAATTTTGATAATTGTGCTACCTTTATATAAGATAGTGGTCATATATTTAGAAAATATACACTTAAGTGTTTAGGGTTAAAGGATCAATATGTTTGCCACTTTCAAATAAATCACAAAAACTGTAGATATACAAAGAGGATGATAGATGTGATTAAGTATTAATGTTTGAGGAATATGGATGAAGGTTGTAAGAATTCTACTTTTACAGAGATTGTAAGAGAATGTGCTACTTTTACAACTTTTCAAAGTCTGAAGTTTTTTAATTTTTAAAGGAAAAGAGATAGAAACTTAATGAGGTCTATCACTAATTGATTTTTTAAATCAATAGACTGTTTAATATGTATTAGTGGCTTAGGAGTTGATGATTTGCAGAGAAACATCAGTGCGAAGTGTAGTGAATAATATTCTTACCATATGACAGGAAGAGCAATATGAAACAAGTTAGTGTCTGCCTTTTTACTTTAAGAAGTAATTATTTTATAGACAGCCTTTATTAGATAATATTATGATTCATGTATACTTCGATATGAGATTTCCCTGATGACTCAGAGGTAAAGAATTCACCTGCCAATGCAGGAGACTCAGGTTCGATCCCTGGGTGGGAAGATCCCCTGGAGAAGGAAATGGCAACCCCCTCCAGTATTCTTGCCTGGGGAATCCCTTGGACAGAGGAGCCTGGTGGCTACAGTCCATGGGGTTGCAAGAGTCAGACACGACTGAGTGATTAACAATAACAAAATACTTAGAAAACATTTTGTATTTGGTTTTCACTTTAACGTTGATTTTTTTCATGACTAACTGATATTTGAGTAGGCTAGTAAAAAGTCCCTCCGGGTCAGTTTCCTCATCTGTGAAACAAGCTGGCTGGACTAGAGCTCTTTCAGTTCTCAGAGTTCCTGATCTTATAACTGAATAGAAAGTGAAAGTTAATTTTCCCATTCGAGTCAAAAGCAGTTGTTAAACACGACCTGTGTGCCAAGTGACGATGTCATATTTATTAAGCTCACAGATCTTTTTCTGTCCAAGAAACTTTGGTTGAGGTTTTATTTAATTGTATACTTACTTGCATGCCACTTCTTATTCGTGATACTAGGTTTTGTTTTTAGTTTATTTCACTTTAAAAACATACTTTCATAGAAATTCCTGATGAAAACTTGGCAATTAAGACCCAAAATTGGATAGTTAGGGAGTTAGAGATAGACGTGCACTTTGCTGTATTTATTTATTTATTGTTAGAGCTTATTTGACTCCACTGAGTCCTAGTTATTGCACACGGGATCTATCATTTTCTTTCTTCTTCTTCTTCTTCTTTTTTTGCTGCACATCACCTTCGTTGCCGCGAGTGGGACTTTCTCTGGTTGTGACAGATGGGGGCCGCTCCCCGTGCAGGGGGTGGCCTCGCCGTGAGCGCAGGCTGCGGAGCGCGCGGGCCTCCTTGCTCCACGGCATGCGGAGGCTGCCCGGAGCGGGGATCAAACCCCGTCACCCGCCCCGGCAGGCGACGCTGGGCCCCCGGGGAGTCGGACAGCCGGCCAGGGCCTGCTGTGAAGCGCGGGGAGCCGCTCGGGGTTGCGTGCAGCCTGGATGCCAGGGGGCTTGCGGGGAGGACGGACACGCGTGGATGTGGGGGAGCCCCTGCGCTGCTCGCCTGAAGCCTCACCACACTTAGTCAGCTATACCCCGATACAAAGTAAAAGGTTAAACGAAACTCAGTAACGAAAGTGTTCTTTGGTCAGAGTAGATGCATAGCCTCTGTAGCCTGGGACTGTCAATATACAGTAGCTGGTGGCGTGAGGACTGAACTGACGTCCAGGCTAAGACAGGTGGGTTGCGTTAACAGAAGCAAAGCTTGGTTAACCTTTCCCCCTCGGCCCCCAGCTTGGCGACCCAGCCATCTTCCCCGCCGTCATTGTGGAGCACGTCCCCGGCGCGGACATCCTCAACAGCTACGCAGGCCTGGCCTGTGTGGAGGAGCCCCACGACGTGATCACCGAGAGCTCCCTGGACGTCGCCGAGGAGGAGATCGTGGACGAGGAGGAGGACGACCTCACCCTCACAGGTGTGCGCGCGCGGCGGCCGAGGCTCGGCTTCGCTCTGCGCTCCGCGGGCTGGCGGGGTTTGGAGGGGCGGCCAGTGGCGGGAGCCGGAGCCTGCTGGTCTGCCTGCGGTTCCTAGGCTCACCTGCTCACCTCCCGCTTCTCCTTTCCTGAATAGACGGAGATGAAGGTGACAGAAGAGGAGGTGTGTGCGAGGAGCCAAACCAGCTCCGTTCACCAGGCCTTCACTGAGCACTGTGTGTGTGCCTAGCTCTGTGCTCCTGCCAACAACGAGAGGCTGGCTGTAGGGCAAAAGATAGGAATGCTGTTTAGTTACTGCTGCCGCAGAAGGCAAAATAGAGGGCCCTGACCCCAGTGCAGGATAAGGTCCTGGGGTTTCAGGAAGACTTCTTCAATCAGAGCTAGTAGCATACTTTAAACCGAAGAGTTCACTGTGTGAGTGAGTGTTGAGGTGGTGCTTTTTTCATCAGTTTTGGAAACTGATGCATGCATTTTTGTTTTTATACACTTTCCTATATCTTGGCCAGAGATGTTGGAGGTCATTGAGAAAATAAATTATTTGGGAGTAAAGATTATTTGATTATTTATTATTAATTTAAAAACCAGAAGTTAACATTTTTCACCGTGTTATCAACTAAACCTGGCCTTTATTTGTATCCCATGCATTTCACACTCATGTCCTTTTTCTGTTCCAGGAGCCTGTCTAGAATCTCACACTGCGGTTAGTTGGTAGTCATTTTTTCCTAGTCACTCCCAATCTGTGATGGTTCCTTTGTCTTTCCTTGTCTCTCGTAGCCCTGACCCTTTTGAGGAATACTGGTCAGACATTGTAGAATGTCCCTCAGTTTTGTTTCTGTGATGTTTTCTCATGATGGAATGTGATAATGCATTTTGGGGCAAAAATACCACCAAACTGGTGTTGTCTACTTCTTCTTATATCATATTAACATAGTAGATCTTTGTAAAAGTACGTTATCTCACTTAATTTTCAGCAGAAAAAGAAATGAAATTAAAGAAGTTCAATGACTTGCCTAATGTCACACATCAAGTGACTGTGCCCTCACTGATAACATTGACCAACAACCCTTAAGTTTTGTATTGTCCTCTTATATTTTAGAAAGCACGTTCTTGTATATTCACATCTTTGTTCAGAGCAGCTCAATGAAAGTTTTAATGAGTAGACTTGTCTTTCCCTTACCAGTAAGGGAATTAGATTACTTAAATTAGCAGTTTCTGCTCATCACTGACTGTGATCTTTGTGTTTTGTATAACAGAATGACCACCTCTGAGCATATATTGATGTGTCGTATACCTAATGGGGTTTTTGCAGTGTGTTCTGATCTACTTTCTTGATGCAGTGGGGTGAGGCTACTCTTTCTGTGAACCAGAGTCTTCTCTGAGGGGGTGTTTATTCCTGGTTTTAGTGGCTAAGGAAGATATTGGTCCTCAGAGGAGAAACAGACTAGGAAAGCAGATCCTGTATCTTTAGGAGAAGGAATTATTTCTTCCTTTCAGTGCTTCACTCTTGGGCTTAGACTTGAAGACAGCTGATGATGAGATGCAAACAAGCACCTTCCTTGGAGGTGCATAGAGTAGATCCAGAAAATAAGCCATATTTTGACAGATTTGCTGTTTTCGTATTTCTTCTCTCTTACCTTTCTTATCTTCCAACCCAAGCGTCTATTTAACTCTTCCGTACTTGTCTGAGTCAGGTCATGAGAAAGGTTGTTATAGCTCCCCTTAGTCCAGAGTCGGGGAGGGGAGAGTACCACACTTCTGAGAGGCTGCAGGGCTGGTGGTGATGGGGACAGAGCAGTTTATACGCTGTAATTATGAGACCTAGGTGGCACTTCAGATGATAAAGAATGCTGTTAACATTTTTAGGTATGATAAAAGCATTGTGTTGGACTCTTTATCTTTCAGATACATATACTCAGATACTTAGAGATAAAATATGCTGTCAGAGAGTCCTTCAGAAAAATCCTGAAGGTCAGAGTGTGTGGGGAGGGGGGTCCTTGGGCAGTAAGTGGAGGATGCATGAGATGAAAGAACATTGACTATGTATTGATAACAAGCGATGCTGAGAATGGGTATGTGAGAATTCATTTTACTGTGTCCCAGAATTTTGATTCTTTTTGAAATTTTCAATAATAAAAAGATCAGCTGTTTTTATGGATGTGAGACTTATCTTAGGTAGTTGCTGTCATCTATAATCCCTGGTTTCAAATTTTCCTTTTCATAAACACTGTTTTAACCTATGAAATGTGCAGTGTGAAAATACCACTTTAATATGTTTACATGTTGGGGTTTTATATAAAATTTCCTTTGAAACAAGGTTGTGTAGTTAAAATTTTTTGAAAAGCATTTGA
This sequence comes from Antilocapra americana, assembly GCA_007570785.1. Lineage (NCBI taxonomy): Eukaryota > Metazoa > Chordata > Mammalia > Artiodactyla > Antilocapridae > Antilocapra > Antilocapra americana. The sequence continues at coordinate 3,760,220 of ML661908.1, read as the reverse complement.
CTAAGAACTCCTATGTGGAGATTCTTCTTCTTTACCAGTTTTGAGGATCTGAAAGTGAAATTATTAAAGGAGATGGACCCCTTTAGACCCATCAGCCCAGCTGCTCTGGGATCCAGCCCCATTCACCAGTGGGTCAACACCAGTTAGGGGACCCACAACCCTGAACCCACAACCAGCTGTGTCAGGAACTGGCCCTGCCTCTAGCAGGTTAACACAGCTACTCACTCTAGAACCTGACTCTGCCCATTTGTGGGCCAGCACTAGCCCTGGGACCACCTGGGGTCTCTGGCAGCTTCTGTGCAAGGCTGGTCCTGGCAGCCCATCCAGCACCAGCCACAACCACCAACCAGTTCACCCACAATAGTTAGCCTGTCGCAAGAGAAGGAGCCACCCGGTCCACCAGGGGGTGCCCCAGAGCACATAGCTGCTGGGAGAGCGCTGCTGGGATGCGGAGGAGGTCTCCTACAAAAGGCCCCTTCTCTAAGATCGGGAAATGTAACCAACCTCCCAGACACTCAGAAGTAAAAAGACAAAGTTAGGAGGAATGAGGCGACAGAGAAATAATCTCCTAAATGAAGACGAAACCCCAGAACAACTAAGTCAAGTGGAGATCGGTGGTCTACCGTTTAGAGAGCACAAGGTGATGATTGTAGACATGTTCAGGGAGCTCTGGTGAAGAGTGGATGCATGGAGCAAGAAGTCAGAAGTTTTACCAGAGTTAGAAAATGTGAAGACCAACCAACCAGAGAGCAAGAGTACAATAACTGAAATGAAAACGTGCTAGAAGGAATCAACGGTAGATTAAAGGATACAGAGGATTGGATCAGCAAGCTGGAAAACAGTGTTGGAAATCACTGAAGCTGAATGGAAAAAGGAAAATGGTAAAAAGAAATGAAGACAGTTGAAGAGACCTCTCAGACAACATCATATGTACTAATATTTATATTATATGGGTCCCAGAGGAGAAGAGAGAGAAAGGGGCAGAGAACATATTTGAAGACATAATAACTGAAAACTTTCCTAATCTGGGAAAGGACACAGACATCCAGGTCCAGGAAGCAGAGAGAGTCCCAAACAAGATCAACCCAAGAAGGACCACACCAAGACACCCTGTAATTAAAGTGGCAAAAATTAAAGATAAAGCAAGGATTTTAAAAGCAGCAAAGGAAAAGCAACAAGTTACAAACAAGAGGACCTGAATAAGGCTACGAGGTGACTTTTCAGCAGAAACCCTGCAGAACAGAAGAGAATGGTTCCTTATATGTAAAGTGGTGAAAGGGAAAAATCTACATCCAAGAACACTCTACCCAGCAAGGCCTTCATTCACATTTGGTGATGATATCAAGTTTTACAGACAAGCAAAAGCTAAAAGAGTACTGCACCCACAAACCAACTCTATAAGAAATGTTAAAGGAACTTTTCTAACTGAAAAAGAAAAGGCCACAACTAGAAGCATGAAAATCATGAAAAGAAGGCAAAGATAGTCAATTAGCTGTGTAGGAAGGTTAAAAAACAACCATAGTAAAGTCATCTATATCCATAATAATTGTAGTTGAGATACACAGAACAAAAATATGTAAAGCATGATGTCAAAAAACAGTAAACATGGAGTTGGGGAGTAAAAATGCAGGGTTGTCCATAGCTGATTCATGTCAATATATGGCAAAACCCACTAGAATATTGTAATTAGCCTCCAATTAAAATAAATTTTTAAAAATGCAGGGTTGTTAAAATGCATTTGAACTTAAGTGATGAATAGCTTTATGCATATACATATATATGTATTACTATGTACAGTGTGGGGAGTATAGTAAATAACTGTAGTGTCTTAGTATGGTGACATTTCATAACTGGACATTGTAGTGATCATTTTGAAATGTATGGAAATACCCAATCACTATGTTGAGGAAGTGTTGTAGGTCAGATGTACTTCGAAAACAAGTAAACAGACTCAGAGAAAATGAAATCAAATTTGTGCTTACCAGAGGTAGGGGGAGAGGGGAATGAGAATTGAACAGAGGTCAAAAGGTATAAACGTTCATTTAGAAGATAAAAAAAGTACTAGGGATATAATGTACAATATGATAAATATAAGTAACACTGAGGCATGTTATATATAAAAAGAGTAATTCTTCAGCTCTCATCCCAAGAAAAGTTTTTCTATGTCCTGAATTTTATATCTGTTTGAAATGATGGGTATTCAGTAAACTGATTGTGATACTCATTTCATGATTGAAATGATCAAATCCTTATGCTGTACACCTTAAACTCACATAGTGCTGCGTGTCAATTATATCTCAGTAAAACTGGAAGAAGAAAAAAAGCTTGTGGGTTTTAGTGTTGCCTACAAGAAATTATTGTAATCCATTTAATGATGGGGAAACGTTTTCTCTGTATTTTTAAAAGCTTAGTTGTACTTTTTAAAAAATTTTCATTACTTTCTTATGTAGGACTTACCAATTTATTTTGCATTTCCTGCCCTGAGCACTGAGGCTGAGTGTAATAAACAAACTTACAAATTAGAGCACTGATATTAAATTTGCTTTATGTTTTTTTGAAATTCGAAAGGTAGTTTGATTTCTGTATATAGCTGTGGAATGGTTTCTAGTGTATATGAAGTTTAAAAAGCAAGAGTCAGTACAGCATGAATAGTTATTTATTATTTAAGATAAGGAAGAGAATAAAAATGATATGTATGTGTTTCCTTATATTTAAACATAGAAACATGAACTAGAAACTAATAAAAATCTTTTAAACTCAGTGGTCACTGTTAAAAGATCCTGTTTTTTATCCTGAAAATTAGTGAATAACAGAAAAAGATCCAAGCGTTAAATTCGCCCTTATTGTATAAACCGTGGCTCAGGGTAACAAGATAGTTGATGGCAGCAAGTTCTTCTTTGTAGAGAATTCTAGCTAATAAATGATAAGATGATGATTATCACCATTTTGGAATCTCTAATGAACTCCTGGATCTAGGCAAACCGTCATCAATAACTGCTAAAACCTATAGATGAAAGCCTGTTGGAAAATTTAATGATGACTGGATCAGGCTGACAACACTTGAAACTGATTCTCAGTCTAGCAGTACTGAAGAAAGACTACCTACTTTCAAAAAGCACATAGAATCACACAGCATCACCTTCAAGTATTCTTGCCGAAAAGCTGAATATGAATCAAGTCAGTCTTGTAGAAATATCTACCAGTTTACAGGAAATACATGGGGGAGGGCTGTGGTAAGTGACACCACAGAGATATAATCAGCAAAATCTAAAATGTGGGAAACTACAAACAGATTGATCCTGTTTCTCGTAAGATAAACAGCAAAACAAACAAACAAAAAAAATAGGAAGGAAGGTGTATGCTACCAAGTGTAATACATGAACTTCGTTTGAAATCTGTTGTGAACAAACCAACTTTTAAAAAAATCTGAGACAGAGAAATTTCAGTATTAAATGGGTATCTGATTTAAAGAATAATTAATTTGTAAAAAATGTGGCCATGGTATTGTCTGTATACTGTAATATTTACAATGAATTACAGGCTGTCTGAGGTTCACTTTGAAATAATCTTGTGTTTTTATTGAGCTGGGGAGTATAAATTAAGGAAAATTGATGGGTAAATATTGAAACTGGGCCCTTGATATATTCATTTCATTGTATGATTTCCTCTACTTTTATGTATGTTTGATATTTCTCATTATAAAAGCTTGACAAAGATGTGATTTGAAATTCTCCTTGTAATATTTTCTTAATTGCTATGTAATTAAATAGTTTTACATACTAATTTTATCATTTTCATCTACCTAGCAGAACTTTAAAATATTTATAAAGCTTATATAAATGAATAGCTAGAGTTATATAAATGTTTAGAAGATGGTAATTGATTATTGACTTATCTGTGCCTTACTTGCCTGATTTTTTAGAAAAAAATTAGTTTTAGTGGGATATTTCCTTCAATTCATGGAATTCCAGAGCCTTGACAGAAGAGTAATCTGCTTTTCTACTATGCCTTAAATCTACAAGATTTTAAATACAAGGCTTAAGTTTTTAATAGGAAGTGTTACAGTGCCCTATTTTAATAACTTTACTAGGCTTTTTGAAGTATTTATCTTTTCTGCTTTGAACTATTATGGAGGAAATGGATCTTAGTTCCCCAGTCGGGGATTGAACCTGGGTCCCCGAAGTGGAAGAGCAGAGTCCTCATCCCTGGACCACCAGGAAATTCCCAAACCTGTGTTTTTTGGAACAACAGATGTCTTGTGCTAATTCTGTTTTCTGTTTAAATGTGTTATAGTTGAAGCTTCCTGTCATAATGAGGATGAAACAATTGAAACCATCGAGGCTGCTGAGGCACTCCTCAATATGGATTCTCCTGGCCCTATGCTGGATGAAAAGCGCATGAGTGAGTGTTAGGGCTGTTCACATTCTTAGGCTTTTTTTTTTTGAAGCGTAGTTGATTTATGATGTGTTTATTTCTGCTGTACAGCAGAGTGATGCAGTAACATATATACATACATTCTTTTTCATATTCTTTTCTGTTATGGTTTATCACAACATGTTGAGTATAGTTTCCTATATTCTACAGTAGAACCATGGTTATATGCTTTGAAAAACTTTTCCTGTCATCTCTCTGTTTTAGATGATAAATATGTTTTTAGCATCCTAAGTGCATTATAAGGTACAGTACTGGTTGAGGTACCTTTGCTAAAGTGTTCAGTCAAACAGGATTTTTTTCTTTTAGATTTGAGGAATGAAGACTTTGAGAGAAAAAAGGTAATGTAGGTGTTAGAGAGATCATGCAGAGTATCTTCTTAACCTCATTGGTGAAGTATTAGTGTATTTAGGGTCCAAACAATTAAAATGTAGTTATTTCTGTTAGTATTCATCAGTGAAGAGGCAAAAATCCATTGAAATGTTTTCTAAGACTTCATGGCATAAAATTTACTACCACATTTATTGATTTGCTTTTAAATCCATGTTCTCCTTTGGACTTTTCTGACAAGAAAGTGGTCAGACTCATAAAATGAATTATTATTAAATCAATTTAAGATGTTTATTGAGGATTTTATGTATGCACAGCAATGCATTAGACAATAACATGATATAGAAAAGAATAGATGTTTTTTCTTTCCTTAAGCTTACAGTTTTCTTTTGAAGATAGTTATTTATGTAGATAACTATAAAAGCCAAAAATAAAGGCCAAAAGAGGGATAGCAGAGTGTTCTGGAAGGAGAGATTTCTCTAGCTGAAAATACTGGCGACTAACTTTTTGGAAGGAATGGTTTGACCAGGGCTGTTAGTGACAAATAAGCTTTTCATATGTAGAAGAAGACAGAAAAGGGCATTCAAGGTAGAGGGAGTCGATTGAACCAAAGACATAGATCTGTGAAAGAATGAAATGTTTAAGATTCAAAATGCTTTGGTATAACTGAAGTAATGTTCCATAATGGGTTATATATTGTGGATGTTCAAAATGGTATGCTGTGGAGTTTGGTTGTTCTTTTTTCCACCTGTAAGCAGTGAGAAAGTATGTCAGTTTTATTTTTCTTTCTAATTTTCACTCTGTAAAGTTTTTATAGAGAAGAATGATATGGTCAGGTCAGACTTAGATTATGGAAAAAAACTTCAGCGGCAATGCGAAAAATGCAGAAGAGAGACAGGATGTACTGGGGATAGGATGTCAAGTCAGGAAGACATTGAATGGTCCAGTCAAGCGTGGACTGATCCAGGGAACTTGACTTAGGGCAGAGGAAGTAAAAACCAGGGGCTAGAGTCAAGATTTCATTTCTCCTTTAATCTTCAAAGTAATAGGAAATATTTTATGAAATTATTTGGATTTATAACACAAAGTTGATTTTATTCCCATTAGATAATAATATATTTAGTTCCTCTGAAGATGACATTGTTGTTGCCCCAGTCACCCACGTATCCGTTACATTAGATGGGATTCCTGAAGTGATGGAAACTCAGCACGTTCAAGAGACATATGCACACTCACCAGGACCCTCATCACCAGAACAACCTAAGAGAAAGAAAGGTAGGTGGTTAATCTGTTTAGGGAAAACAGTCCACTCTTTAATGTGTAATATAAAGGTAGCTTTTATTCAAGGATATCTCTACACCAGTTAAAACTTCTGTAAGATTGGTGTAAAACAAATTGAGTTATTTCTTCATACTAGATTCATTTTTTAAGAATTATACTGTTAAAATATTTGGTCTGTCTTATAGAAAAGGGGTTTTCCCAGCTTTATAAGCCTCAGTCTTGTATCTAAAGCCTTTTATCCAAGCTCCGAAAGAGTTCAGGGATAAGACCAGTTCAGTTTTCTCCTGGAGAACATAGTTTGAAAACCGCCAGCATAGATTCTAATAAAAGATTCCAGTGGGAAGAATACAGTGGTAAATCAGCAGGTAAGTAATTGAGGAGGACACAACGCACCAGAGGGAATTTTAAAGTACTCACACATTAGAACCGTACTTACATCCTAACACCGATGCGTTTCCCTTTCTTTGCCTTTTGATTCTGCTCCAGCTTGTTTAATATGTTGAGTTTAATATCTTCGTTTATGGCATCACCAGCCACTGTGTAACCTAATTTCACATGAAATTAAGGGAAGTTTCAAGAGCCAAAGATGAAGAGGAAAATAACAACAGTAAGAATGAGCTGACACTGCAACAGCTCTGAAGGGCTGAGAAGGATGTATCAGGCTGGAAGGCCAGGGGACTTGGGTTTGTATTTCAAGTAGAAGCACATGCTAGAGTCTTGGTCCAAAGCAAAATGGGGTGTTAGAGAAGTCAGCATATAATTCATGGGATCCTTGGAAGGCTATACCCTAAGGGGAAAAACAGTCCACCCATTGGCCCAGACAGATGTTAAGGAAACTTGTATTTTGTAGCTGGGTGGAAAAATTGTTCTTTTGAGGATTCATAATCCTAGGTTGACCTTAACCTAGCTTTATGACTAGATTTTAAATTATCACTGACTTTAGGAATTTCCAGCCAAGTAATTAACATAACAATGGCCCCTGATGGGCAGTAACTTTGGGCCCCAGGAGAAGCTCTTGTAAAACTGGTTTGCCGCATCATTTATTTGATCTAGGCTGCACAGTATTTGTTCAAATAAAACCCTGTTGAAGGTGAACTCACGTTTAAGAAGGTGAACTTACGTTTAAGAAGGTGAACTCATGTTTAAGAAAGATCCTTCCTGAATGAGAAGCAGCAGACAGAAAATTCTAAGGTTCCCCCCGCTGGCTGCCCTCAGGAGCCGTCTTTGCCTTGTACGGGGGTCTGGCTGCTCACCCGCTCAGCCACCTCCAGCTCCGCCTCCCCCGTGGACTCTGGGCAGCCTCATCGCGGAGTTCTCGACCTCTGCTTTCTTTTCAGTCTGCTGCATCATATCACTGGCCCCATCGTGCCAGTGCAGCCATGGACACCAGCTCCAAGATGACTAGCAAGACTCAGAGACGTTGTGGAGGAGGCGGAGAAGGGGAGCCAGGGCCTGCTGAGGGGATGCTGAGGATGAGGAGAATGGGGAACAGGAGGCTGACAGTGAGGCGGGCGGAGAAGAGGAAGCAGCTGGGAGGAAGCGGAGGAGGCAGGTGACGGTGAGGACGAGGATGGCCGTGAAGCCGAGGAGTCCGAGGCAGCTGTGGGCAGAGCAGCCGCTGAAGATGGCGGGGATGGCGACACTGACACAAAGGAGCGGAAGATGGATGAGGATGGCGAGACAGCAAAAAGGGAAAGGGAAGCTTACCGGGGAGGCTGCGGTAGCCCGCTCGCCCTGCTCTGCGCAGGGCCTAAGCCGTCGGGTGGGGCCCGGCCGGCCCGCCCAGCCAGAGCCGCACGCCGTGGGTTTGCAGCAGGAGAGCAGAGAAGAGCCGAAACCTCCACGGCCCTGACTTTTTTTCTTAAAGTACTTTTAAAAGGAAAATTTGTATTTTATATTTTCATACTATATTTTTGTACCTATTGTTAGGGGTCAGCCATTTTTAATGATCAAACCAGTCTTCTCAGCATTCTCTCTCCTACTTCTGACCTCCCTTGTGGTGTGGCCTGTTCATTATAATCTCAAAGGAGAAAGAAAATGTTAAAAAAAAAAAATACTACAACAAAAAATCAATCTTATTTCGAGCATGCCAGTAACCCTTTTTGTGCATGTACATAGATGTACTATAAGTAGCTGGTTTTTATGAGATGGTTAAAAAGGCCAATGATAAAAGTTTTCTTTTTTTTCCTTGACTATGAAGTTGTGGTTTATTATTATTATAATTTTTTTTGGCCTGCTTGATGTGTGTGTGAAACACTGTTGTCTAACAAATAAATCAGAATTCAAAAAAAATAAATCCTAAGGATAGTTCACTATGAACCTCAGATAATAGAGTTAGCAAATAGAAACTTCGAATGAATATGATTATAATGATTAATGTAAAAGAATAGAAAATATGGTCAAAGAATGAGACTATTAAAAAAATACCATGTGAAACTTCCTCTTCTAGTCAGGATGGAGTAATAGCACCTGATGTAGCAACCGTTTTTTGGATATGACACCAAAAGCACAAGCTTTACAAAGGCTAAAATTAATAAGTGGGACTACAGTAAACTCAGAGTCTCTGCACAGCAAAAGAAAGTGTCAGCAACACGAAAATGCAACCTGCAGAATGGGAGAAAATATTTGTAAATCCTATGTTGGATAAGGGGTTAATATCCAAAATATATAAGCAACTCATATAAGACAATAGCCAAAAAAAAAAAAAAATCCAATCAAAGAATGGGCAGAGGACCTGAACAGACATTTTTCTGAAGAAGACATACAAACAGCCAACATGTATAAGCAAAGATGCTGAATATCACTAGTCATCAGGGCAGTATAAATCAAAAGCACAGTTAAGATATCTCTTCACACCATAAGATGGCTAGAAAAAAATCAAGAGTCATCTATTTGGTAGGAGGGGGGATTGGGACATTGAACTGCTTTTAAATGATGTGAAGAAACTCTCTCTTCACCCTCTTATTCCACTTCTCTGGTGCTTTGAAACCCCTTCCTAGGGAGGCTGAGAGCTGGGGTGCATTCTTGAGCTACTTTTTGAGGCTGGCATTTTGAAATACGTTGGAAATCTATCTCACCTCTGAATCATTTGTTGGGTCTAATCATGGAGAGGGGTGGGGTGGAGAGTATGTCGTATATCACATCGTGTTGTATACCTTAAACTTATACAATATGTCAGTTATATATCAATAAAAGTGGAAAAAATAGAAACAGAACCCAGATTTACCCTCCTGTTTGAAGCAACTGAAACCACAACAAAATATCTGAAGCAGTGGTTCTAAAGAAAGTGGACATCAGTCGACAAAAGCCAGCGATCCCTGGAATATAGGAAGCCAATGAGGTGTGATTACCTGCATGAAGAAGATAGTTTTTGGAAAACAGTATGGCAGTTTCTTAAAAAACTTCATGTATACTTAACACATGACCCAGCCATTCTACTGCTCGGTATTTACCCAAAAGAAATGAAACTATACATTTAAGAGAAAAACTTACTCACGACTGACTATTCTTAGCAGCTTTATTTGCAACAGCCCCAAACTGGAAATGACCCAAACATCCATTAGCTGCTGACTGGATTAAATATATGGTAATATCCGTACGATGAAAGACCATTCAGCAATAAAATGGAATGTACCATTGATACATAAGACAAAAATGGATGAACCTCAACATAATTATACTAGGGGAAAAGAGCCAGATTCCCACCCCCCTGCCATAAAAGAAGAGTATGGTTCTGTTTACATGAAATTGTACAAAATGTAAATTAGTCTATAATGATAGAAAACGAGTGGTTGGTTACCTGTGGATTGGGCAGGGTGGGGAAAGTGAGGATTACAAATGCACTTTAGGGAGTGAAGAATATGTTCATTATCTTGAGTGATGGTTTCACAGGTGTATATATATATGTCAAAACTTATCAGATTATAAACTTTAAACATAATCAGGGTTATTGTATGTCCGTTATACCTCAATAAAGCTGTTTTTAGAAAGTAAAAGACTAATATCCTACTTAATGGTGAAAGACTGACATGATAAGGAACCAGATAGAACATGTGATATATGGGTTAAATAGCAACTTAGTCACTGCAGAAGAGAGAATCAGTGAGCTCCAGTCTGGAGCTGATGTAGAGTAAATGATAATAAAAGAGTTAAGAGATGTGAGGATTGCTTGAGAAGATCTCCACGTTTAATCAGCTCCAGGAAGAGAGAATGTGTAGAGTGAGGAAGAAACAATATTCAAAGATGTTGACTGAGAAATTTTCCAGAATAATGTTAATCCCAGCATAGTGAATCCTGAGTAGCATAAGTAAAATAGATGCAGGCTGAAATAGATCATGCTAAAAAAATGTGGAACATCAAAGACTGTCTGCAACCCACAGCCAAAACAAGGAAAAAAGAAATGCATTACCTGATGAGGATTGATTATTGAATTGGCTACAAAATCCCATGATAGGCTAGAAGGGCTGGATATGTTAAAAGTATTGAGAGAAATAACTTCACAAAATTTCTATACCCAATTAACCTATAATTCATGTGATGCTGTGTGCATCGTCACCATGAACAGTGAGGAAGACAATGGAGAGGGTGGATGCTGGGTAAGCTGCTGACAGCGTCTGCCGTGACTTAGTGGAGGAAGACAGTGGGATAAAAGCAGTGCTATTGGGACTTCCCTGGTGGTCCAGTGGCGAAGTCTCTGGGCTCCCAATGCAGGGGACCCAGACTCTGTCCCTGGTCAGGAATCCAGATCCCACATGCTGCAACTAAAGTTCCTGCATTTGCAGAGAAGATCAAAGATCCCGTGTGGCGCGACTGACCCAGAGCAGCCAAATAAATATTTTTTAAAAAGAGAAAAAGTTAGAGAAAATAAAGAGTCGGAAGGACAGCAGCTAACTGAAGTCTGGCTTCTAATCCTCACGGTCATGAACACAGTTAGCTAGAAATCTCTGTAGGTTCTCTGCAAATGCCTGCAGTGATGGAAGTTGAGGCACCAGGCTGCCCATTTTCCACATGGGTATATCTGGTAGTCTCAGGACGGGTCAGGCCTGATGAACGACTCTTTTGACTTTCTTCTCCCCATAGCTCAGTTGGTAAAGAATTTGCCTACAATGCAGGAGACCCCAGTTTGATTCCTGGGTTGGGAAGATCCCCTGGAGAAGGGAAAGGTTACCCGCTCCAGTATTCTGGCCTGGAGAATTCCGTGGACTGTATAGTCCATGGGGTCACAGAGTCAGACATGACTGAGTGACTTTCACTGTCTTTGACTCTTACTCACCTTAGCTTCAGAAGTGTTTTCCTATTCAGTTTGTCTTGGGATGTGTTGCTATTAATAGACTGGTTCCAGATTGAGAAAAGAGTACATAAAGGCTGTATATTGTCATCCTGCTTATTTAACTTATATGCAGAAAACATCATGCGAAATGCTGGGCTGGATGAAACATAAGCTGGAAACAAGATTGCCAGGAGAAATATCAATAACCTCAGAGACACAGATGAAACCACCCTTATGGCACAAAGTGGAGAGGAACTAAGGAGCCTCTTAAAGAAAGTGAAAGAGGAGAGTGAAAAAGCTGGCTTAAAACTCAACATTCAAAAAACTAAGATCATGGCATCCGGTCCCATCACTTCATAGCAAATAGATGGGGGAACAATGGAAACAGTGACAGACTTTATTTTGGGGGCTCCAGAATCACTGCAGATTATGACTGCAGCCATGAAATTAAAAGATGGTTACTCCTTGGAAGAAAAGTTATGATCAACCTAGGCAGCATATTAAAAAGCAGAGACATTCCTTTGCCGACAAAGGTCTGTCTATTCAAAGCTATGGTTTTTCCAATAGTCATATATGGATGTGAGAGTTGGAAATATAAAGAAAGCTGAGTGCTGAAGAACTGATGCTTTTGAACTGTGGTGTTGGAGAAGACTCTTGAGAGTCCCTTGGACAGCAAAGAGATCCAACTAGTTCATCCTAAAGGAGATCAGTCCTGAATATTCATTGGAAGGACTGATGCTGAACCTGAAACTCCAATACTTTGGCCCCCTGGTGCAAAGAACTGACTCATTTGAAAAGACCCTGATGCTGGGAAAGATCGAAGGCAGGAGGAGAAGGGGATGACAGAGGATGAGATGGCTGGATGGCATCACCGACTCAATGAACATGAGTTTGAGCAAGCTGCGGGAGTTGGTGATGGACAGGGAAGCCTGGCGTGCTGCAGTCCATGGGGTCACAAAGAGTCAGACACGACTGAGCAACTGAACTTGTGTTGCTACTAACCTTGTGACTTTAGCCCTAGAATTCTTTTAAGTTACTTCCCTAAATTACCTCAGCATTCGCCCTTGTGATCTAGACCAGAGAGAGTCAAATTCAAGAACACTGTGGTTAGAAGTACTAACTGAAGTACCCGTTTATGCTTAATCTCCATTGTCTCTCACGGGCAGGGTGGTAGTCTGTTCAGGTAGCATCATCACCCCAACCTAAGTCATAGGCAGCATTGTTGCCAGGTTGTGGCTCTAGATAAGGGGAGAAGAGATCACAAACATGGCTTTGGAGTAGTTGGTTGACCCAGGCTAAGGCTGAACAAAATGCACTTATAAGTTTGATTTGTCTGGGGCTGGGTGATGGATAACCATAACGTTTGTTTGGTGTAAACTGAAAGAAATATAGAATAAGATGTTTAAAAATACAAAAGAAAATAAAAATTGGGAATGTGGTTCACAAAAATTTAACCTCAATTTAACCTTATTTTTTATATCTAGAAGTTTTGGGTAGTTTCCAGTATTTGAGAGCCAACAAAGAGGCAGACAGACTTACATGGCTTAATTTTGGAGCCCAAGTTTTATCAATATCAATAATGTTCATCCAGATTTTAAGAATTGTCACCTAAAAGATAAAATTAAAGTTTCAGCTTAATCTCATTTTTACAAATGAGCCAAAATATTGTTTTCTACATAAAAGTGTCTGTGATCTAACCTATGTTAATGTTAAATTTTTACTGACGTTATTTTCCTTTTAATAAGTAGTATTTAGGAAACCAATATGTGTTCCATGTATAAAATACTTGGCACTTGATATTGAGGATAAATGACCAAAAAAGCTTTTATAAACAGCTAAATTATCCATTCTCTCTCACTTTTGAGGGCAAATATTTATGTAGAGCCGTTGTGATTTCAGGGAGAAAAACTAAACCACCACGTCCAGACTCCCCCGCCACTACACCAAACATATCTGTGAAGAAGAAAAACAAAGATGGGAAGGGTGAGTACTACTGCTGTAGTTTCCTTATAATATTTATAGATGAAGTAACATTCAGAGTGCTCTAAAATATCTGCATGCTGTAAGCAGAAACCACTAATAATATCTGCATCCTGTATAAGTGGAAACCACCAGATTTTATTGAAATGGATCTTATTGCTGCCACCTGCCACATGCACAGTTACCACTTTCTGTAGAAATAGTGGAATATTGTAGCCCAAGGAATCCATTAGGAGATTTTTACTTCCCTGTCAAAATAGTCCATCCTTTCGTTTAGTAATGAGTCTCTTAGAAGAATTCAGCCACATTAAGTTTCCACTTCATAGGCATTTTATTACATTGTCTTAGAGTTTTAATATTTTCATAACTGCTTCCCAAATTTGAAAAACATTGTTAAGGCTAATATGCTAGCTCTTAATATAAAAAGAACAGCTATTGAAAGGTTTTTTATATTTCTTTTTCCTTTTCTTCTATGTAATAATGGTTCTTAAAGAGGCTGAAAGAAAATTTCTTACAATGCTTTCTCCCTAGGTCATCACAAATGTAATTGGCAGGATTGCTCTATTCAGATAACTTATGTGGGACTAATAATAAAATCTATATTAGACTCTAGAAATTATGACCATTATATCACCAGTACTAACTGAACTGTTTATTTTATATAGTTATAGATGGAACTTAATAAGACCTTTAGTTGTGTTTTATTGTGCTGTTTCAAATAAAGTTTTGGTTCAGTTAAAAAGAAATTGCTTTTGTTTCAGGAAACACAATTTATCTTTGGGAGTTTTTACTGGCACTGCTCCAGGATAAAGCTACTTGTCCTAAATACATCAAATGGACCCAGCGAGAAAAAGGCATTTTTAAATTGGTAGATTCTAAAGCAGTATCCAGGTTGTGGGGGAAGCACAAAAACAAACCTGACATGAATTATGAGACCATGGGAAGAGCTCTCAGGTACGTGAAATGTCTGTAGTTCATTGTGTGAAGAATATGGTTTCTTAAATACTAGAAAGCAGGTAAGTTCTAAAAAGTCAGAGGGTTAAAGAAATGGTGAATTTTACTATTGAAGGGCTAAAACCATACTACTTATAGAAGTGAGTATTTAAATTGAAATATAATTTCCTTTTGGGAAAATATTCTCCTTCCCCCCCAAAATCTTCATGCAAATAATGGATATTTTATTTATGAAGAGATCAGAAAATGTTAAACTATCAGGCATTGCACACTGACCACAAGGCTCATATGTTTTGAGCCATTAAACTTAAATTCAGCACAAAATAACATGTTGGTAATGCAGGTACTTAATAAAAGAGTGCATTTTTAAGCATGACCCTCAGGTATGATACATTATGTTGGAATAAATTAATGCGTCAACAATAATGTTAACCATTGTGAAAATGTTGAACAGAGATACCTCTTAAACCCACTTTTAGTTTGCTTTTCTTTGATCATGTCATTTAGTCGTCAAGATCTGGATATGTTTGAGAAAAATTTAGTGGAAACATCCAGATCTGATAACTTGATAACTTTTTTAAACCAGAACTATTTAGTTATGGTTTCATTTTATTTTTTAGCTCACACTTTTTAGGTCCTTGATCTAGTTAGAATCAGTGACAAAACTTGAATCACTTCTATTTATACATCATTAAGTTTTATACAGAAAATTGTTTCAGATTTACGGAATCGACTTTAAAACAGGTAGGGACATTATAGTAAGCTATGGAAGAGAAAATAACCACCCTTCATTTAGAAATTCTTAGTTGTTTGTTTCCAACTTTAAACTCTTGTTTATGATTACAAAAGTTTGCTGTGTTGAATATTATTTTAGTTTATGTTTAACCGAATACAATATTGATAAAATTGTCTGTTTTGAATAGGTACTATTACCAAAGAGGTATTCTGGCAAAAGTAGAAGGTCAGCGCTTGGTGTATCAGTTTAAGGATATGCCGAAAGACCTTATTTATATAGATGATGAGGATCCAAGTTGCAGCATAGAGTCTTCAGATCCATCACTGTCTTCAACAACCACTTCAAGTAGGAACCCAGCAAGTCGATCGAGAGCATCTTCAAGTCCAGGAATAAAAGGAGGAGCCACTACAGTTCTGAAACCAGGGAATTCGAAAGCTGCAAAACCCAAAGATCCCATGGAACCTGCACAGCCGTCCGAGGTTCTGAGGACAGTACAGTCCACACAGACTCCATATCCTACCCAGCTCTTCCGGACTATTCATGTAGTACAGCCAGTACAAGCTGTTCCAGAAGCAGAAGCAGCCAGTAGCATGCCAGAAGAAACGTTAAATCCTTCTGTTCCGAGTATTAGGTGAGAAAGCTAAAATGACCGTTGCAGATTACCGTGTCATGTTCTGACAAGAGTCACTATTGGTTAAATGTGTCAGGATTCAGAAGTGAGAATAAAAATGATATAGATTTCAAGCTAGAACTTTTGGTCAACAGAATGTTTCAGCAAGGCATCAGTCCTCTGATTTTATCAGTGATTTGTTATTTTTAAACTTTGACAGCACTTGATGTGATTCTACCAATTTGAATCAGTCTTAAATAGCTTTGTATAACTGATTGATCCATATAAGAAGAGATCCACATACAAGAAAATCCAGGGAGTGGTTTCAGATCTTTTTGGGGACAGAGTTAGAAGCTGTGAAAATTTAACGTAAATTTACATATAATGACCCTTTGGGATGCATTGAGTTCTTTTTTTTTTTTGCATTGATTTCTAAGAAATACACATTATTCCTTGGGAAGATAACAGTCTTCTCAGATAGTATCCAGAATAGTCAAACAGGTTGGGAGGCCAGGAACCAAAGTCCTCTTTTTCAGGTTTGTAGAGTGGCAGAGTTGGAGGAATAGTTTTTTGGTTTAATCAAATCAAATCTGCCTCACAACCCCAGAGACGACATATCTTAACAAAGTCTAACAACAACTTAGACTGGTTTGTTTTGCAGAAACTTGTTAGTGGTTTTGACTGATTTAGAATGAGGAAAAAGGAGGAAGGCAGAAAATTAGGTGAATGTTTTCAGGGTTCTGTTTTTTAGTTTCTACTGCTGTAAATTCCCAGAACATGAATTTTAAGAGCCCTTCCAAATCCAATAAATATGATTCTTTTGATTATTTTCATTAGCTGACTCCTGTCTTACAGTTGTATATTCTTGAGTACAAATGTTGGATTTTTATTCAATTAATCTTGAAGTAAGCATTACCTAGAATCAAAACAGACCTATTAGACCATTCAGTCTTCCTTGTATGCTCCATTAAACTTTTGACGAGTTTAAGAGAATTGAATTATCTTAAATTATTGATGTGTGAGGAGCGTAGGTCACATTTTTCCTATCTTAATTAAAGAAGTACTTATTTAACTGTGTTTTCCTTTTAATATTTTATTTTCCTCCAAGTTCTGTTGGTTACTTTCGATGACTTAATATCTAATTGGAATTGTGTGGTTCCTCCCATTGGTTTCTAGGCTCTCTGTCGCTCTTTGTTGTCATTGTGTTTATTTGTGTTGATAAGAGACATGTGGTGGCCACAGCAGATCACTGGGACTCCATTCTTGGATGGATTCAGTTGCTTTCGTTTTTTTCTTTTTAGCATCTCTGACCAAAGTTTCCTTTTTAGACCTCGAGAATAAAAACAAACCAGAAGAAAAACAACAATGACAAAAACACACAGCTCTAGCTCTGAAAGATGATAAATTATGGTATTATATTGGATACTTGATTACTGTGAATGTCAGTTTCTGATTAAGACTCAGTGCCAGGTATTAAAGGGTTGTAATTAAAAAACTTCCCTCCTGTGATTTTCAAGCTGTCTTTGGTATACCTTTCAGAATCTTGATTTTTACATTCTCTGAGAGTTCTATGGCCTTCCCTTGTGGCTCAGAAGGTAAAAAAGAGTTTGGTGGACTCTGTTTGATTCCTCCTTCTATTTTTTTCTTTTCCAACCTCTATGTTATCGATGCCTCTCATTGTGTGATGTTTCTGACCAGAGCCATCCTTTGTTTAATGGGTCAAGAGTCAGCATTTGTGGTGTTGCTTTCTTGCAGCTTTTGTTAGGTCTGTTTTGCATACAGAGTGTTGTCCAGTTTCCGTAGCTTCCACTGCCAGCTCTCGCTCTGCTCAGAATTCCTTCCAGCTGAAGCTGACTGCTTGCCTATACCATGTTTTGGTACATAGTCCAGGTTTTCAGGTAACTTTAATGCCTGTCTCCTGCTATCCATTTAAATCTGTAGAAGCTACCTTCTATCCACTATCCTTTTTCCAGCACCTAACATAGTCTGACACCGAACACTCCTTGATATTCATAGAATTTATTTGGAAGTAGTATATATGCTTATTCTTTATCTCCTTTTAGAATAATGAGTTTTCTAAGTGGACTACTTATAAAATGAACAAATAAAAAATTTAACTCTTCAAACTTTAAAACACAATTTTTTATTCTTTTTTGTTTTTTGACTGTGACTTGTGGCTCACAGGAGGGATCTTTAGTTCCCTGACCAGGGACTGAACTAGGCCCATGGCAGTGGAAGTGTCAAGAACTAACCACGGCACCACCAGAGAATTTCCAAAGCACGATTTCTTCTCGTAGAAATTATTGTGTATTTATGTGATTATCTATGACTGCATTCATTTGTTTAATTGGGGTGTAGTTGCTTTACAGTGTTGTATTAGTTTCTGTTGTACAGCAAAGTGAATCAGTTATATCCACATACATTCTTAATCATTTGTTTGATTTTAAGAAAACTCTTCTCTCATTTGGTTGTATTTTATTTTCCTCCCTCAAGTCCTACTTATTTTCACTATGCCAGCTTTTAACTGTAGAAATTTCAAAATATAGAAGGGTTGAAATAGTACATTGAACACCTGTTTGCCATCCAGCTGGATTTACAATTGATATTTGTTTTTTTGCCTTATTTGCTTTTTCTAAATATTTACTTATACCCTTTTTTTGTTTGTTTGGGTATTTGTCAAGTCAGCTGACATCACCATGACATTTCACCCCTAAATATTTCAATGTACAACTCTTTAAGAATAGAGACACCCCAAGTAATCATATGAATACTCCTAAGAAAAGTTACAGAAATTTGGCTATATCTTTCTTGACTAGTTTTTTAAAAAATCAAAGACCTTTGAAATATTTTTTTTTCGGTAGTTGAGAGAAGGTAGAATACTTATGACTTAAATTTAGATTAATTATTAAATTAATGTAACAGGAACTGATAACTTTCAAAGCACTCTATATTTCATATACTTTACATATATTAAAGTATAGAATCCTTATTGCACACAGAGGTATAGGTAATATTCAGTATTCCTGTTTTACAATTGAGGAAACCGAGGCAAAGAGGGGCCGAGGAGCCTGGCCACAGGTGGAGATAGTGGTGGAGACAGGCTTTTAATGCAAGCATTTAGTCTAAAGCAGTGAACTTAATGATCTGCCATACTCTCAGCTAATTCACACAGTCACAAGAATTATCACTTATTTACAAAGAAGTGGCAACATATTTTTTCTCCGTTTTTTCCTTTGTTCATTTCTTTTTATCTCACACAATTGCACATAGAATTATCCCTCAGTATCCTCAGAGGATTATTTCCAGAACTCCCTTCAGATTCCAAAATTGAGGGTGCCCCTTACGTAAAATGGCTAATATTAGCATATAACCTCCATATATCTTCTCACATACTTTAAATCATCTCTGGATTACTTATAATACCTAATACAGTATAAATGCTATGTAAGTAGCTGCCAGCATGTGGCAGATCATTCAAGCTTTGAGATTTGGAACTTTCTGGAATTTTGGGGTAGGTAAGGCTGGATATTTTCACCTGGGGATATCCAGACTCACCTGTATATTTCTGGGGGAGGTTGGTAGAATCCGTTGGTGTGGAGCCATAAGTATGGAAGGCCAACTGTGTCTATGTTGAAATTGATTCAACTTTTCTTAATTGATTTATGGTATATGTGTTCAGGTTTACAAATCTTAACTTTGGCTTCACAAAAATAAACCTCTAGTAAAATATTTTCCTAAAATCATCCCTTGGTAAACTTGGAAGTCCATATATCTACCCAGTATAACTTGTTTCTCTACAGTGTTTTTCTAAGCAGTAAGTTTGTCTTAGGATGTTTTAAATTAGCCTCTAAAAATATCAATATATAATGTATAGGTTACTTTAAAAGCAATATAATGGAGTAGGAAGAATTTGGGCATAAAATTCTTCTTGTCAATTATTAGATATGACATTGGATTACATTAATCAACTATTCTGTTTCCTCATCTATAAAATAAAGATGATATTATTTAACCTGACAGGTAGTCGTAACAATTAAATGACACTTCCTGACAGCTGAGTAGATATTCAGCAAAAGCCAAATGTTATACTGTATATCTTTTTTAGCTTCAGAAAGTTTGAAGAATTTTAAATAACCAATATTGTACCAGTTGGTACAAGCAGCTTGGGCTTTTTAGAAGTAGTTAACTGTAATGTAACCTTTGTTGTGCAATATAATTATAACCAGACACAACTGACAGTTTAATAATTAAGAAAAAAATTGTTTTAATTCCTATGGTTGGGAAAAGGCTGCATAATATTTAATCCTTTAATCTGAATTTTTTATTAGTGAAAATTTATTGTTTTATAATTTGTTCAAATAGCCAATATATTTACACTGCAGGTATTTTGGGTCAGTATATATATTTTCTGGCAGATGGCAGTCAGATGCCCAGGAAAGGGCCATCTTTTTCTGACTTCAGTAAAAGGCACTGAATGTCTTGTGGTAGCCCTGATTAGCGACATGGAACTTTTCCAAGTACATTATTGCTTATGCCATGCCTGAGAGAGGGAAAGAGAAAGGGGTGTGTGGGTGTATTGGAGCTGTAACTCCCTACTGTTTAAACATCTAGTAGTAAGTGTCCCTCTTTACTTGAAGTTACCCAGGACTTAAGTGACAGTATGCTGTGATGGCTAAGCGCGTAGGCTCCATAGTTGACTGGCCCATTTTCTTATCTAACTGCTCCCTTATGTGAGCTTTTCAGCTTCTTTCTGCATTAATTTTTTTCATGTGGAAAATTGTGATAATAATACTTATTGGGTGGCCAGGCTATACATATTTATAGATACATTCTGTATGCTTACTATGTGCCAAATTCTTTTATCTCTGTGTACATGTACATGAGCTCTTGGCATGGGAAGCTCTTGGATCTTTTTTATTTAAAAAAGGGTATCAGTCTGTAGGGTCAGCTACCATTTGCAGGCCTAAATTCTACCCAGGATATCCTGATTTAAGCAGGCAGGAAAAAAGGGAGGTACAGTGTATTTTGGAAAAGTGCCCTAGTTCCCAAAGTTACTCTATATCCTTCCAAGTCATCACTGGCTGCCCAATAGTATTAGTATATCTGGCCTTTATTCCTAGCCATACCCTGCCAATCTTGTAAATCTTTCATTATCTGACTCATACTCTCTTCTGGCAATGTCCTTGAGAAGGGCTGCTGACATCCTGCCATGGACCGATTCTCACAGAGGTGACTGTGGGCTCCAGCTAGCCCGTGTCTTTCTGCTTCCTCTTAATGTCTCCTGAGTTGTGCTGAATCATCTTCCACCTTGCTCATTTGGTTTCTGCTCTGGAATTTCATTTTTCACGTGAGACAGGCCACATAACTGTAATTTGCTCAAATTTACCTGTGATAGTTTCCTGGCAATAATTAACATTTTGTTTATGAGGGCTAATCCAGCTCTTAGCTATTTGAAGTAGCAGTCCTCTCTCTTTTGTAAAATAGCTTTATAGAATTCAGAGGAAACACAGTTGAGATCCAGATGCTGAGTTTGTTCAACAACATCTGTTTTGTATTGACAATAGCCATGAGTATAAATTTCACAGCTGTGAACTTTAAAAATTAGATTGACTTATAATACCAGTTATGTACCTCTTTTCGTCAATAAATAGAATTAACAACTTATACAAACTGGATTTTATGTTAAAATCGTATCTTTATGATTAAAATTTGTGCAAATTACTTGAGCTGAGAAAACACACCTCTAAAACAACCTTTATTTTTGCCAAGATTTGGCCTTACGTTTTGTTCTCTCTACCGTCGTAAAGAACCCTCATGAGTTAATTATATTCATGACTTGTTTTATGTAATACGAGCCGTGAATTATTAAAATTCTTCTAATAATTCTACATATATGTTTAAGGTTGAAGTATTGTTTAATTTTAGTTAATTAAGTGTTTTCTCTATATAATAGAAAAGTGAAGTCGCTCAGTCGTGTCCGACTCTTTGCGACCCCATGGACTGTAGCCTGCCACGCTCCTTCGTCCATGGAATTTTCCAGGCAAGAATACTGCAGTGGGTTGCCATTTCCTTCTCCAGGGGATCTTCCCGACCCAGGGATCGAACCCGGATCTCCCACACTGCAGGCAGACTCTTTACCATCTGAGCCGAAACAGGTTGAAAACAATTATAATCATGTGAAATTTGGTCATTTGGTTGGACTTATAGATGATATTATCCCTCAAATATTAAAATGATAGTGAATCCAATGTTAATTTAAAAATTCCTAATTCTCGAAAATTACCTGGCAGACCAGTGGTTAGGGCTTTGCATTTTGCCAAAGACTGGAACTGATCCCTGGTCAGGTTACTAAGGTCCTACAAGCTGCATGGTGCAGCTAAAAAAAGTAATATTTATATATATATATACACACACACACATATGTATATATATCGCCTAATTTTCTGTTAGGCAGCTTATGTATAACTTCCTTGGGAAACATTTTGATGTCCTCCTTCAACAAAAAAAATTGCTTCCCCATTTGTGTTAATATAGTGCTTTATACAGACTTATTTTTTCACAGATGGCATTATATAGTTAATGGACTGAGAATTTTTTGTTGGCCATTTCTGTATGAGCAGTGTTTGATGCTGGATCTGGCACAGTGTTTTCGTTGCGTTGGAAATAACGGGAAGGAGCATTTGAAATGAATAACTCATGTTGTGTTCAAGTGACTTGCCCAGTGTGGTTTTCAGCAGCGGAGAATATGCTTACTTCCTCACTTTGATTTCGTCATCTCAACAGGACCATACAGACCCCAGCCCAAGTTCCAGTGGTGGTGTCTCCCGGGAATCAGCATTTGCACACGGTAACACTCCAGACGGTGCCCATCACCACAGTGATAGCCAGCGCGGATCCGTCCTCAGCGGCTGGGTCTCAGAAATTCATCCTGCAAGCCATCCCGTCCTCGCAGCCCATGACGGTGCTCAAGGAAAACATGGTGCTGCAGCCGCAGAAGCCGGGCTCCCCGCCGTCCATCGTCCTGAGCCCCGCCCGCGTGCAGCAGGTCCTCGGCGGCTCCGTCCCGACCCTCTGCAACGGGGCCGGCGGCGCGGCCTCGGCCCCGGCCTTCAGCGCCTCCCCGCCCGCGGTGGCCTTGCCTCAGCACACTTCGCAGCTGGTTGCTCACCCGCCCGGCACTGTCATCACGTCTGTCATCAAAGCTCAAGAAGCAAAAACTCACGTGCAGGAGGAGGTGAAAAAGGAGGCTGAAGAAAATGTGAAAGAAGGCGCGGAAGAAACGGAGCGGCAGCCCCAGCCTTACGTGATGGTGGTCTCCAATGGAGTCCCTCCTCAGGTAGCTGTGAAAAACGAGCTGCTGGAGCCCGCCTCCTTCTGAGGAGCGCGCCAGAGGACTTCCCGACGCTGGTTTTTTAACTGAGCGTTTTCGATTGTACGCAAACTATTGATTCTAAGATAAATCCTCCAGGCGCTCCTCATTTTGGAGTTACTTGTTAAACGTTAGTAACAGTTAATTTTGACTTTGTTAGATGAGGGAGGAAAACCCAGATGTTTCTGTTTGTTCTCCAAATGTTTCTGAGTTCAGTTGTGAAGGAACAGGCGTTTTCTACTATGAAGACATTCTTTTGAGATTGTTTTTCAGTGGTTATATCATAAGCATTTTACAAGCACCATTTTAAATTTTATATTGCATTAGCTTTTCTGATTCTTTTGTAAATACAATACTTAAATGTAAGACATCAGGAAATTTATATAGGAGCTGTTTTCATTCCACTTGTATCAAAGGTTAAGTCTTGACTCTGAAATGCAAGGCACCTACTTTATGCTTTGTTAAAATTATGATTTCACTTAGATTGACTTTAGTTTGTTGCACTGTATGTTGAGCTATGCCTATGTAAAATATAACTTTAAAAATTGAAATGTGCCCACAATAGTGCTGAACCTGTTTCCAAAGCAGGGTAATAGAAAAGCATCCGCCTAAGAGTGGTTCTCCTGCTGACTAGCTGTGTAGCCTTGGGCAAGCCACTTGATCTTCTGGGCCTCCTAAGAGGAGTGATGTATTGGATTAGACCCCAACTCTTATCTAGTTCCTATCTAGTTCTCCAATTTCCCACCCAGTTCTAAATTTTATGATTCTAACTCCTACGTTTTAAAGTTAGTATCAATTAAAACATTATCAGCTTATCTACTCATGTAAATATAACTAAAATATTACACAAAATTAATGGCCCTACAAAATTCATTTTTCTATTATCTGTAAGACCTGCTATGAACCTGAATTCTTCCTAAATAGTTTGTTCATTAACTCTTTAGGCCCCTGTGCACTGTGACCCACTAGTAAACTACGTTGCTAAGTGCTAAATGATATACTGCTATTCTGAAAGTCAGGGCTCTTTAACGGCCCAGAAAGCAACCAAGCCTTGGCTAATCTGACTGAGTAGTCAGTTGCTATAAAAGCATAATTGCTTTATATTTTGGATCATTTTTTTTATTGGGAGTGGGGGAGGGGGAATTACATACAAAGATAATGTACTTTATATATCCATGTTTCTAGATTACTTTTTAGATTACTTTTTCATCTGTAAATAATGTACATTTAATTTCACAAGAAAAATTATTTCCTGCAAATTTTTTAGTATAGCAAAAAGTAATTTTTGTAGATGAAAAAAATCATTATGTTTAGAGGTCTAATGTTATATGTTTTCATATTACAGAGTGAATTTGTATTTAAACAAAAGTTTAAATTTTGGAATCCTCTAAACGTTTTTGTATCTTTAATTGGTTTATTATTAAATAAATCATGTAAAAATTCTGTGTTTTTTGTTTTCAAGCAAGTGTTTCTTAATAGAAAATGTTACTAGTATTACTATGTTACTAAATGTTTGTATAATAGCTTCCATTAGTCAGATAAGACTTGCAGAATGTTATCTTCTCAGTTTTTCTTTCTACCGTGCCAAATGGCAGTTTCCAGACATGAAACTATGGATTACCAGGCTCCAAAAATTAGAAAATAAAATATTCCCAGCAATAATATTAAACACACTTAAAGAAACAAGTTTTCTAATTAGAAATGAGATCAGTTAATTGTTAAACTCAGAAAACATAGAAACAGAAAAACGTAAGCAAATGAAAATCTCAATCCAATAACTCTATACCTAGTAGTAACTTCCACTTATTCATTTCTTCATGTCACTTAATATTTTTCTGAAATATGGTTTTGGAAGGAGCATTCTGATCTCTGAAGATGGAAGCAGAGGAAAATGTGGAGGAGCAGGACTTACTAGTGTTCTTGTTTACTGCCCTTGGCTTATACCCTTCTGTTCCACTGTTTTCCTGCAACTTGTCATTCTTTATCAAACCTAGAATATATACGTGTATTGGGGAGATGGGTGATCAAAGTGTGTGTATATATATATACACACACACACACACACACACACACACATATATATGTATATATGCTTTCTTACATTCTTTTCCATTGTGTTATGTCACAGAATATTGAAAATACTTTCCTATGCTATATATTATTAGCTGGTTGTTTATCCATTCTATAATGGGTAGCTTGCCTCTGCTAATCCCAAACTGTCCCTCCTCCCATCCCCTCCTCCCCTCCCCCTTGGCAGCTACTAGTCTGTTTCCTATCTGTGAGTCTGTTTTTGTTCTGTTAATTGTTATATATCTAACATATAGATAATTGTTCTATATCTAATATATAGATAGTGTTGATTTGTACCAGATTTTAGATTCGACATATAAGGGATATGATAAGGTGCTTGTGTTTCTCTTTTTGACTGACTTTGGTTACTATGGCAACCTTTCAGTCCATCCATGTTGCTGCAAATGGCATTATTTCATTCTTTTTGACGGCTAGTATCCCATTGTATATATGTACCACATCTTCTTTATCCCTTCATATGTTGATGGACATTTAGTCCATTCATTCTTAACCCTCTGTAGTAGTTCGTTTGCCCTATTACCCTGAAATTACTGTTGCAAAGGTCACTAAATAGCCATCAATTTCCCTATTGCCAAATTCTCTTTTTTGACCTTCCCAATATTTGATATGGAGAAGACACTGGCGACCCACTCCAGGACTCTTGCCTGGAAAATCCCATGGATGGCGGAGCCTGCTAGGCTGCAGTCTACGGGGTCGCTAAGAGTCGCTAAGAGTCAGACACGACTGAGTGATTTCACTTTCCCTTTTCACTCTCATGCATTGGAGAAGGAAATGGCAACCCGATCCGGTGTTCTTGCCTGGAGAATCCCAGGGACGGGGGAGCCTGGTGGGCTGCCGTCTATGGGGTCGCACAGAGTCAGACACGACTGAGTGACTGAACTGAACTGAATATTTGATAACCTTTCAAAACTCACTATTTCCTCAGGTCTCTATTGCCTTTACATTTGTGCCTGAATCTTTCCTGTCCTCTTCTTACCTTTATAATCATTTCTTAGTGCTGCTCTTAAGCTGCTCCAGAAACTCTTTCAAAGACCAGAGTTCTCCCAAGTTTTATCTAAAGATCACTCTTCTCCTTCTCTGTGTCTTCACCTTGTCCCCCTTCAGTGCATTCTTCTCTAGTGCAACAGGTGAACATATTAATAGATAGATAGAAATAGATATATATTTAATTATACCTAGCCGTTCAGTGGTTCCTTACAGTCCTCAGATGGAGTTGAGGGCCTGCATGGTCTCACCCTTTTTTTCTCCCTTAATCTCACCTCTTCTGGATCCCACTAGCAGTGTCTTCAAATTTTACTCTCCAAAGCATACTGTCAGGTAGGTTTGGGATGCTTTCAATTGCAAGGAACAAAAAACTCTATTCACAATTATTAAATAGTATGAAACTAGTTAGGAGGTTTCCAAGTTGGCTAATTCAGGAGCACAGTAGTGATCCTGAGCAGCCAGCTTTCTTCCCTCTTTCTGCTTTACCATCCCTCAGTATTTTGGTTTTGCTTCCAGAACGGCTCCTGCCATGGATGCGAGATATCCACAGTAGTTCTTCTGTATTTCTGTTTATCAGTAAGGAAACCTTTCCCAGAGCACCCTGAGCAGCCATCTTTTCAGAGCTAGATTGCTCATATACTCCTTCCTAAGGCTAACCACGGCTGGCCAAGGATGCAGGATTACCATGGATGATTTAGTCAATGTGTTGGGGAGATAGGCGGTCAAGCAAAATTGGGCTCCACAGCAAGGAATAAGGGAGGAATGATAGAGCCCATACATGTACTTGCAAAAATGCTCACACCTACAGGAAACATGACTGCTCTCATGTTTCCTGGAGCTGTGAGATCAGCCAAAGTCTCATTCGGTTACTTGACCCACATTCATGACTGGGATCTTTTGAGATGACGCAGTCCTCTTTTTTCAGGTCAGCTGGGGCTCCCTGGTTTCTTGTCTTCTACAGTGATACCTAGTATGAGCACTGGGGAGAAACCTCTTTCCAAGCCTTCTCAGCTTTAGACTACATTTCTTGATGGTGTGAGCTTCATGTCCTACCTCAGAGTCACCCTTTCCCCTTGTGTGTTCTGTCTTCAGTGCCTCCCATCCTGCCTCATTCGTTTGCCTGGTTATATGTACCAGAATCTGTTCTGTAGCGTCACACTTCTGAACACCAAACTGTCAGTTTAGGTTCCTTGCCTTTAGCAACAGGGATGAGTCTGGTTTTCAGTACAAAAGAAACTTTATTAGAATATTGTGCAGCTCACAGAATAGAAAGACTAGAGAATCAGGGTCAACCTGAATCACATGGTTGAGAACAAATCACAAAACTACAGCACAACTGGTCTACCTGTAGCCACTGTTGGCAAAGCACCCGAACATTTAACTCTGTACCACTGTCTCTACTGCTTCAAAAATCTGACCTTGAAACAAGCGCTGCTTCATCCAGAGAGAATAAGCAAGTCCTTCCTTGACTCCTCGTGTTAACTACCAATTTATGTGATTGGCTACCCCAAAGAATGACTGATACCCTCTTATTAGGGCAAACCCAGATTTCTGTGGGATACACAGCTTGGGGATTGGATGGGTGAGGGGGACTTAATTTAGGGAAAACAGAAAACCAGAACACGAAGTTAGAGGGTCTGACGGGGCTGAACTTCCCTGCTCTGTGCGCCCCCTTTCCTTTCTGGGCCTCTGTACTCGCTGTCCCCTTGCCTGGTACAGCTGCTCTCAGTCTGTTTGGCCAACACCTATCTGTTCTTCAGGCCTCAGCTTAGATGTTACTTCCTCTGAGAGCAGTCTCTGAGTTTTTAAAAATTCCCCACTACTGTCATAGAGCCCTTTATTTTTAAAATATAGTTTTTAGCCACACGATGCAGTTTGAGGGATCTCATTTCCCCAGCCAGGGATCTAATCCAGGCTCCCAGCAGGGAAGCATGGAGTCCTAATCACTGGACCACCAGAGAATTCCCAAAGAGCCCTTTAATTTCTCTCATTTGGGCAGATTATACTATAATAATTGACTGGTGATATGTATGATTCCAACACTTTATATGTATGATTCCAACTACATTATAAAAAGTCAAGACTAGTTATTTTAGGACCCACCCAGTCTCTAGCATAGTATCTCCACATAGTAGGTACACAGTATTTATTAAATATATGACCAAGCTACATGTTCATACCTATTTTCATGTTCATGTTCTCAAGCTGCTAACCACCATCTATGTGCCTGTGACTGTCTGTTCTTAGCTGTAGCTCCAAACTTGCTTCATAGTTTTTGAGCTATAATTGACATACAATAAATGACACATATTTAAATAGAGAGTATAAACTCATGAAGTGATCACTAATCCAGTAGTGAAACTACTCACGTTCAGTGAACACTACCCTAAAATTATCTTGTGCCTGTTTGTAACCAGTCCCTTCCTGCTGATCTTCTGTCTCTGTAGATCAGTTTGCATTTTCTAGGATTTTATGTAAATGGAATCATACAGTATGAGCTATTTTTTTTTTGATGTGTTCATTTACTTTAATAACACTACAGTTACCATGTTATCACCATGGAATGTAAATTCAGGTTAGACAAGAGAATTTCACAAGTATAACAAAGCATTCTGTGATATACCAAAGTTTGTATAATGTCTGATCAAACCAGCTTGCTCATCAATGATTTCTATTATACGCATTTTACTTAGTTGATGTTTCTTTTGGAGAAAATAAACATACTGCACACATTTAAAAAGTGTTTTTCATTTACCTTTGCATTAGCACTTAAAATACATGTTTCAAAATAATTTAAAATTATTCTAATAGCAGCAAAATATAATTCTGCAATTACAAAAGAGCTAAAAAGGGATCTACAATTTAAGTTACTCTCATGTTTACAACTATGATTCTAAAATAAATACTACTTCAAAGTGGCTCTGTTACCAGCTTTTTAGGTTTGGTTTAAAAACACACACAGACTTGCAGGGAGGTTTATAATGTTGTATTCCATTCTGAAAGGGTTCCTCAAGAGCCAACCAGCCCTTAAAACGGTACTCAGTCCACAAGGCAGTCAGAAAGTTAAATTAACTGGGGTAAATAGGATTCTTACATTACGTCAAAAGCATATGATATTCTGCAGCAACTGGGAGCATTTTTCAGGACTGGCATGTGTCTTTACAACTAATTTCAACAGAAGAGTTTAGGAGGGTGGACAGGTACCACTATCAAGTGTATTTAAAAGTGACATGTTTCTTTTGTGCTGATCTGACTCCCCTGAATGACCTAGCTAATGAACTAGTCACCAGTAACTTGGTCACCAGGCAAATCAAGCCTGCAAGAAAGGAAGCCAATATCCAAATTACCATGTTCTTGTCTGACCCAAAGAATTTATTTTCAGCATAAACATATAACCTCAATATGAGATCTTACTAAAGCAAGCACCACCACCAAGACCAAGACAGCATCTCCTCTTCTAAGGTTTTTGTTTTCCCCAGAATTCTTGATACAGGGAATAGCCCATACCAAGAGTCATTGCTCCCACAACAAAGCCTTGGGCTGCCACACGCATGTGGATCAGGTGAACAGACATTTTAGTATTTCCCCTGGTCTTCAATCTATACAATCCATATGCAACAATTGCTGCAAAACCTGCCATTCCAATGGGGACAAATGGTGCCTCTCTAGCTTTTCGGATAAGTTTAGATCCCTGATCTTCATCATATGAAGAAAGAGAAACATTTGTGTCATTTGACATAGTGACTGAAGAATCTTCAGGCAACTTCAAAACGTCTCAGGTTCCTACCGGATTCTCTGAGCTATTTTTTGGTCTGGCTTGTTTCACTTAGCATAATTTTCAGGTTCATGCATATTGTAGCCTGTATCAGCACAGTATTTCTTTTATTGCTGAGTATATTATTCTATATTACATGGATATACTGCAGTGTATCCATTCATCTGTAAATGGACATTTGGATTGTTTCTGGTTTTCAGCTATTATCACTAAAGCTGTTATGAATATTCTTGTACAAATCTTTATATTGGATATGTATTTTCATACCTGTTGGACAAGTACCTAGGAGTGGCCTTCCTAAATCATATGATGGTTGTACCATCTTACATTCCTACCAGCAGTATATGAGGCTTTCAGTTGCTCTACATTTTCTTCTACATGGTCTTTTATATTGTTGCCTTTTTAATGGGTGTGTAGTTATATCTCATTGTGGTTTTGATTTATATTTCCCTAATGACTAATAATTTTGAGCAATTTTCATCAGCTTATTTGGTATCTGCATATCTTCTTTGATGACTTGGTTATCCAGTTTTCTTGCCCATTTAAAAATTCTGTTGTTTTCTCATCACTGTTTTGAGAACTCTATTCTGAATACAAGCTCATCATTAGATATATGACTTGCAAGTATCTTCAAAGTGCAGAAACTTTTAAATTTTGGTAAAGTCTCATATAAACTTCTTTTATGGATCATGCTTTTGGTGTTGTATTTAAGAACTCTTTGTTTAACCCAAGGACACAGACATGTTTTTTTAGAAGTTTTCCAGTTTTAACGTTTAGGTCCATAACCCATTTTAAGTTAGTTTTTGTAGACGATGCAAGGTATGAATTGAAGTTTACTTTTTTTCCTTTTTATATCAAATTTGTTGAAAAGATCATCCTTTTCAATTGAAAAGTCCGAGAAGACTAACTTATTCAACTATCTTTTCTGCCCTGGATTACCTTTGGGCCTTTGTTGCAAATCAGTTGTATATATTCATATGAGTCTACTTAGGGACTCTCTTTTCTTCGCTATTGATTTGTCTGTCTTTGTACCAATACTCAAGGTGGATGTGTGAAATCAGCTAGTGTTAGTTCTCCAACCCTTTTATTTGGCCATTCTGAGACTTTTATGTCTCCATTTGAATTTCAGAATCAGTTTGTCAACTTATAGAATGGAAAAAGTCTTTGTGATTTTGACTGTGATCATGTTGAATAAATAGATCAATTTGGGAAGACCTGACATTTTAATATTGTCTCATATTCATGAACATAGAACATTTCTCTATTTAAGTGTTCTTTGGTATCTCTCAGCAACATTTTGTAATTCTCAATGTATATGTTTTGCACATCTTTTGTCAGGTTTAATTTTCAGTACTTAATAGTTAATGCTATTGCAAATATCATTTTTAAAATTTCAAATTGATTGTTCATTGCTGATTTTGTTTTTGTCTTTTCTCCCTATTTTATTGAAGCATAAAGTGCACAAATCTTAAATGTGTTCAGTTCAGTTCAGTCACTCAATCGTGTCTGACTCTTTGCGACCCATGAACCGCAGCACGCCAGGCCTCCCTGTCCAGCACCAACACCCAGAGTTTACCCAAACACATGTCCATTGAGTTGGTGATACCATCAAACCATGTCATCCTCTGTTGTCCCCTTATCCTCCTGCCTTTAATCTTTCCCAACATCAGGGTCTTTTCAAATGAGTCAGCTCTTCGCAACAGGTGGCCAAAATATTGGAGTCTCAGCTTCAACATCAGTCCTTCCAATGAAGACCCAGGACTGATCTCCTTTCGGATGGACTGGTTGGATCTCCTTGCTGTCCAAGGGACTCTCAAGAGTCTTCTCCAACACCACAGTTCAAAAGCATCAATTCTTTGGCACTCAGCTTTCTTCATCGTCCAACTCTCACATCCATACATGACTACTGGAAAATCTGTAGCCTTGACTAGACGGACTTTTGTTGACAAAGTAATATCTCTACTTTTTAATATGTAGTCTAGGTTGGTCATAATTTTTCTTCCAAGGAGTAAGCATCTTTTAATTTCATGGCTGCACTCACTATCTGCAGTGATTTTGGAGCCCCCGAAAATAAAGTCAGCCACTGTTTCCCCATCTATTTGCCATGAAGTGATAGGACTAGATGCCATGATCTTAGTTTTCTGAATGTTGAGCTTTAAGCCAACTTTTTCACTCTCTTCTTTCACTTTCATCAAGAGGCTCTTTAGGTCTTCACTTTATGCCATAAATGTGTAACTTGAAAAATTTGACACCTGAATGAAAGTCACTCAGTTGTGTCCAACTCTTTGCAACCCTATAGACTGTGGCCCACCACGTCCTCTATCCATGAAATTCTCCAGGCAAGAATACTGGAGTGGATAGCCATTCCCTTCTGCAGGGGATTTTCTGACCCAGGGATTGAACCCAGGTCTCCTGCATCATTAATGTAATTATCACCCTAGTTAAGATATATAACATTTCCCACATCAAGAAATCATTCTCATGGCCTACCCAGCCAGATCATTCTGATGTCTCTCACAATGTTTCTTCTCTTCATATAAATGGGACTCAAGCAGGATGTACTCTGTCTGGCTTCTTTAACTCAATATTATGTGTGTACTGATAATTTATTCTTAGTCTTTGCTCTGTAGTATTTTTCTTCTGTGAAAGAACATTTAGATTTCCAGTTTTCATTGGTAATGCTACAATCAGTATTTTTGTACATGAACGTAAGTATTCTTTTCTCTTGGGCATATGCCTTCTGGTAGAATTCTTGGGCAAGATGGTATATGTATGACTAGCTTTAGTAGATAGTGTCAAAGTTTTCTAAAGCAGCAATACCAGTTCACACTCATACTAGCAATATATGAAAGTTATAGGTGCTCCTTATCTTTGTCAGTGCTTGGCACTGGAACTCCTTTTAATTTAAGCCCTTTTGGTGGGAGTGTTTAGTACCAAATTATTATTTTACTGTCCCTTGATACAGCTATTGATGTAGAATTTCTTTTCATATGCATATTGGCCATTTAGAGACCATCTGAAAACCAACCAAACTAACATTAACATACTAAAGAAAAATACACATGGGCATTTCAATAAAGGCAGAAAAAGCATTTAATATTGAATGCTTTCTTCCTAAGTGATACAACCAGGACAGGAAGTCCATCATCACTACTTCTATTCAACACTATAGTAGTCATCCAAACCAGTGACAACCAGCAAGAAAAATAAAAGATATAATGACTTCACAGGAAGACATTTATCCATCTATTCACAGATGAGGAGACAGTGAAATGACAGAAATTCTAAAAGAATCTACAAAATATTATATAATAAGGGACATTATATATAATAATAAATGAACATAGCAAGATTGTTGCCTATAAGGTTAATATGTAAAAATCAGCAGTGTTTCAACAAATACTAGCAACAAACAAGTAGAATATTAAAAACTTAAAATGCCATTTAAAAAGCATAAAAACCCCCAAATATCCACGAATAAATTTAATGAAAGATATGTAAGACCCCTCCACTCTAATGTACAAAACACTGCCAAGAGAAATTAAAGACTATTTAAATAAATGGAGAAGTATATTACATTCATGGATTGGAGGAAATACAAAGATGTCAGAAAGAAAATGGAGGCAACCAAAATGTCCATTGACAGATCAAAAGATAAAGAAGATGTGATATTAAGATATACAGTAGAATGCTAATCAGCCCTAAAAGAGAATGAAATAATGCCATTTTTTTTGTGGCAGTATGTTCAGATGTACATAGATTACTGTACTAAGTGAAGTCAGACAAAGACAAATATCATAAGGTATCACTTCTATGTGGAATCTAAAATATGATACAAATGACCTTATTTAAAAAGCAGACACTGACAGACATAGAAAACAAACTTAGTTACCAAAGAGGAAGGAGGAGGAGGGAAAAATTAGCAGATCCAAACTACTATATATATAAAGCAAACTGCTTGTACAGCACAGGAAACTATATTCAATACCTTGCTCTAAACTACAATGGAAAAAATATGAAAAGGAATATCTGAATCACTTGTGTACAACAGAAAGTGACATGATGCCATAATTAACTATATTTCAATTAAAAAAAATACTAGGATGTCCAGTTTTCCCCAAATAAATTGATCTATAGATCCAATGTAAGCCCAATTAAAATCTTAGTACAGTTTTTATAATTTTTTGGAAACTGATTGGTTCATTTTAAAATTTATAAACAAATGGAAATAAGTTTTATAAAATGTATAAAATAATGTAAATACAAAGGACTTTGACTAGTCAAGATTACCATGGCGATATTGAAAAAGTTATAGGGCTTTAAGACTTATAAAGCTACATTAATTAAGATAGTTTGGGGCATAGTTAGGCAGACCAATGGAATGAGAACTTGGAAATAGACCCTCATATATCTCGTTATCCACAACAGTTGTGCCGTAATTATTTACTGGGGGAAAGAGCAAACGTCAGCCTTTTCAGTAAATAGGGCTGGGTCAATTGGATATCCATAGGGGTAGGGGGAGGAGGAATCTTGATCTTGACTTCAAACCTTTTATAAAAATGAATAAATCTGGCTTTGAAAGGTAAAAATGTAAAGCATTTAAGAAAACACAGGTGACTGATTTCATGGTTTTAAAGCAGGCAAAACCTTATGTATGATGCAAAGAGTGTTGATCACAAGAAAGAAAGATCAGCAGCAAATCCAGTTTTACTTCAATTATTTCTGTAATTCTCACCATTCCCTACAATCACTGACCTATTTAAGAGACTTTGGTTCAGGAGTAAAGCTCTACCTCCTAATGTAGGAACCCTGGGTGGGGGAAGAGCCTTTGGAGAAGGAAATGACAACCCACTCTAGTATCCTTGCCTGGGAAATCTCATGGACAGAGAAGCCTGGACGGCCACAATCCCTGGTGACTAGACAGTCAAATCCCACTGAGCAGTGAGCACACATTGGCCTGTAGTACAGCAGTTGTCTCCCAACAACCGTTCTGTTCCCTTTAGTCATTCTTCTATTGTTGTTATCCAGTCATTGTGTCTTCCATAGTACAGACAGAATAAATATGTAAACCAAATAAATATGTAAAATTAACACTTAATGCCTTTTTCGAGTAAAAATCCTATAATGGTTTAGCATCTTTAAGTGAATTCCATTCAAACTTTTCAGCGGAGTACATCTAGTCCTTATGACCTAGCATGTACCTGTCTCTCCAGTCTGCTTCTGCTTCTAGCTTGAATTTTGGCTCTACAATTTGAGTTCACATCATCACTTTCTAACTTGCGTCCTATTGTCTGAATTGCCTTTTCCATTTCCTTCACTAATTCTTACTCTTCTTGCCAGCCTCAGCTGTTACAACCTATGTATGAGGACTCCATCTGTATACATTATATCCAGTTGTGTCCCTTCTTGCTATCACATCAGTGACTACTGCCCTTTCCTTTTTAGCCTTTAGAACAAAACTGGAGGGTGTTACCACCACTGAATCCCCGGACTTTCAGCTTAGATTTCGGATGGAGCACACTCCAGTTCAGGTCCTCGCTCGGCTCACTCCCACGCCTCCCTGCTCCCCGGCTCCCGCCGCGGTGGAGTTAGCTCTAAGTTTCTTCTGTTGGAATTGCCCGGGTCGAGGGGCACTGAGGGAGGAGGGCCGGCCCCGCCGAGTGGAAAGCAGAGAGCCTTGAGACAAACTTCAGTTCCCTTTCTCCCTTCAGCGCGTTCGGAAGAAACACGTTTTTCTTGCATCTGGGAGGCCAAGTGGGGAGAAGGCCTCGGCCTGTGAAGTTCTGGGGGACCGAGCGGCCCGCCCGAGCCGGAACCAAAAGGCGTTAACTCCAGTCTAGCCACCGCGGGAGCAGAGCGACTCCCGGCGCGCCCGAGGCCCCACGGGCCTCCCCCCGGAAGTGGCTCCCGGAAAAGAACACGTAGCCGAGAGCGTCACGGGTCGCGAGAGCCCCGGCTGCCTCTGGGGCGCCACGATGAGAGCCGTAGGGGAAAGTGGAGCCAGACGTGCCGCGTGTTACTGACAGACACACAAACGCCTCCCAAACGCTACACGTTCCTGAGGGGTCTGTTCGGTACAGGGGTCCTCCTGCGTCACCGCGCCCGGAGGCTCTCGGGTAGCGCGCGCGCGCACTAGGACCGAGGCCGAGCGTGGCCCGCCGCGGCCTCCGTAGCCGCGGCGGCGGTGGGGCGGGGCCTGCGCGGCCGGTCGGCCGCCGGGGGGCGGGGTCGGGGGAGTCGGTCCTCCACGGTCCCAGCCCGCCCCGCGCCCGCGTTTCGCCTCCCCTCCCCCTCCCCTGCGCACGCTGCGCGGCTGCTCGTTGGCTACTTAGGACGGAAGCTCGGGGGGTGGTTCTCCAGAAGTTTCCCCTTGGGCGGCGGCGGCGGCGCTGGCAACCCCGGGAAGAGCAGCTCCGGCAGCGGGCGCCGTGACGACTGGAGATGGCGGCGGCGGCGGCGGCGGGCCCTGCGGCGGCCGCGAGGTGCGTACCCTCCCTTCTCTTTGGTGTAACTGGCACCCCCCGCCCCTTTCTCTGGTTCGTGAGCCCTGCCTGAAGTCGTTCTTCTCCTGGCAGGTTGTTCCGGAGCTTCTCAGACGCCCTCGTCGAGCAGGACCCCCGGGCGGCGTTAGAGGTGAGACAGCCTGTGCCCCGGCGCAGGCGGCCGCGGCGGGCTCCCCCGGCTCCGTCTTCCCGGGTCGCGGCCGCTGCCTGTCCTGCGGGCCAGCCCCCTTGTTGACGGCCTCCGCCCCTTCTTTTTCTGCCCCGCGGCGGCCTGGTTACACTGGATCCTTCGTCGAGTCCCCTTTGCACCCCGGGTCCGTTTATGCATCCTTGGAGCTCCTTAGCGTAACCTCCTTCTGTCTTAGGGATAGAGTTAACTTGCATCGGGGGCCTCAAGGGGCTTTTTTTGTTTTTTTTTTTTTTAAATAACATTTGTGACTAGAACAAAAAGGGAAATCTTGGCTTGATGTTTGTTCATTCGGATTTTCGTTTGGCGATCACCCTTGATTATTTTTATGTACCAGGTTGTGTTCTGAGTGCCTGTCTGAACTCACACCACTAGGACAGAAACCTTTTCCCCTTGGGTGCCTGAAAATTTCCAGACGTCCCTGTTTCTGTTCTTGATTCACTCATTTGTTTTATTTCTCAAAACAATTTCTTGGAGGGGCTGCTGTGTGGAAGGCGCTGGTTGCTATGGATTAAAGTCTTAATTTATACAGGTAAATGACTTGTAAAGCATTTTGTG
Organism: Antilocapra americana; assembly: GCA_007570785.1. Taxonomy (NCBI): domain Eukaryota; kingdom Metazoa; phylum Chordata; class Mammalia; order Artiodactyla; family Antilocapridae; genus Antilocapra; species Antilocapra americana. The sequence goes on along the minus strand of ML661908.1, from coordinate 3,723,162 downwards.
TGCAATGAAAGGCTATAAAGCTGTAAAGGAAACCAAAAGAGTGAGTTAAGTAATAATTTGAAGTAATACAGAGAGCCCAAGTTAAGAATACGTGATGCAGTGGGTCTCAGAATTAGTCAGAGGTTTCTTGTTTTGAAGCTTAAAAAGAGAAGAGACGTTGTTTTGCTGTTCTAATCTAACATATGTAAGGTTAGGGATTTGAGGCAAGAGAATCTTTCTCTTGGCTGTGACTTCTGAAAGAAATTGACTCATGGTTAGTAGAGGAGGTGACATTTGAGAAGAGGCACGAGGGAGCGAGCTTGGAAGCTATGCGGAAGGATTATTTCAGGCAGGAAGAGGAGCCAGTGCCCAGATCCTGAGGTAGGAGTGAAGTTGGCCTGCACAGGGAGCAGCAAGAAAGCCCGTTGGGTTAGAGTGGGATGAGAGGAAGCCATCCATTGATGAGGACCGAATCCATTGGTACCTTTTATCTGTAGCTTGGACTATGTTTTGGGGGGGGGGGGTGGTTGGGATATGAAGACCTTAAAATGAAGCGGTTGGTTATTCCTGTGCTGGGATGATTTCCAGTGATTCTTCTGGGGTTACTGTGAGAATAATGTTACCAGAGGCACTGAGAATTTTTCTCTACAGTTCCTTATTGCAGCTAAGTAGCTGTTTTCAGTCTACATTTGTGTGGTCCACTTAGGGCCTGTGCCTCCTTTGGAAATCTAGTTTATATAATAGTTGCTATTAAAAAATATTAATATAATGGATTCTTTGTCATTTTACATCTGACTTATTTTACTTTTAAAATTATATATTGACATGTGGTATGTAACACAAATCTAAAGTTTCTTCCCAGCCAATAATTCCTCTTACCCATCTATTCTGAACTCCATCACCATCAGTTAGTTTTCCTTGGACTTCATGCGAACAGTATCATACAGTATCAAACAGCATCATACTTGATTGAGTGTAGCTACTCTGTCTTGCTTTAAACATTATGTGAGATACACCCATAAGTTTGTGGGAAGGGATAGTTCTTTTTCATTGCTGTGTAGTATTCCACTGTATTAATATAGCACTGTTTAACAGTGGACATTTGGGATATTTCTAGTTGTTAGCTAGTGTGACTAAAACCACTGTGAATTTTCTTATACATGTATTTTGCTGAATGCATGCACTCCTTTCTTTTGAGACTGCAATTTTTTTTTTCTTTCTAGGAATGAAATTGCATAGTGTAGGTTTGTGGTTAGCTTTAGTATGTTTGTCCTTAAAGTGTGGTTCTTGGACCAGCAGCATTAGCATCACTTAGGAATTCCTTAGAAATGCAAATTTTTGGAAACCCCCTCCCTCAGATTTTCTTTTTCTTTCCTCTTTTTTTGGGGGGATGGGAGATGTGGCATCTTAGCTCCCCAGCCAGGAATGGAACCCATACCTGCTGCAGTGAAAGTGAAGACTGCCAGGGAATTCCCCACCGCTGATTTTGTGAACGTACTACGGCTCCTATAGGCCATTACTCCTTACCCTTCCTTTTTACAGAAGGAAACAGACCCAAGGAAATCCGGGTGATCCATCAGGGAGGTGTGTACAGCCAGGTAGAGGCGGAATAGGGGCCTGAGGACAGGAATTTCCTGCTCTTAGTCTAGTGCTGTTGTGGTTTCCAAAAGTGTTATCCCCAGACCTTCTGCCGGAGCATCACCTGGGAATTTGTTAGAAATGTGAATTCTCAGGACCTTCCACGGACCTGAGTCAGAAACCCAGAGTGGGGAGGATGATCATGGTAAGAACCAGCCTGTGTTAAGAGGAAATGTCCTTTTTAAATCTTGAGATGATCGTCTCACCAAGTTAAACAGGTGAGTGTTAATTACTAGATAATTGGTAATAATGAGTAGGGCTGGAACCTTGATGAGAAGAGTCAGTTTCCCCCTCGCTTTTCCTAAGGGCTGGTTTAAAGTAACTGTTTTGAAATTAAGGTCACTAGATCTTATAGCAGTTAAAATATCACATCTTTATATACCACCATCCTATTAAGAATAAAGAGAAAGTGTATCAAGCTGACTACATGTTTCATTAAACAAACCACGTATATTAGTGTAGAAGGCTGTACTGGGAGCCAGCAGTCTAAAGATGAAAATACTGTAGTGAGGGAGCTTGCAGTCTGGAGGAGAGAGGCAAGTCAACAGGTCATTAGAATGTAAGATAAATGCTCTAGTGGATGGTGTATAAGGTACAGTAGAGTAGAGGCCAACTGGGGAAGCAAAAAAAAAAAATCTTTGCAGAGGAAGTCTCAATTCAGCAGAGAGAGAAAATGTTTATGTGGATTATAAGGATCTTTTGAGGTCCAATATGAGTGGTGTTAAGAGCATTTGCTCTGGAATCGGACTGCTTGGGTCTGCCATATCTTGGTTTCAGGAAAGTTCCTGCTATCACTCTTCTCAATCTGACTTCCTGTCTGTGAAATGGGACTAACTAGGACCACTTGAAGGGACGATTATGAAGATAAGTAACGTAAGGTACAAGGGTGAGGCCCCTGAAGTAGGCATCTTGCAGAGTCTTTGCTCTCTAGGTTCTCACCCCGCTGGCTCTCTTAATATTCTTCAGGTGTGTAGGGCTCGGGCCTGGTGCAGGGGCTTTGGACTTGCAGCCGTGCTTTTGCCTAGAATGCTCTCTCCATTGACTGTTTATTGTTTTGCTTGGAAATGCTTGTCGCTTTAGATTTCATCTGAAATGTCACCTTTTCAAGGAAACTGTCTTTTAAGCTTCAGGGGAGCAGGGGTTTTGTGTTTCTGGTTACCACTGTTCTCTGAGTGTAGTGCCTCAGTCTGATAGGCACTCAGATGTGTTAAAGGATTCCTGCTGTAATTCTTGGAACAGCTGTCAGTGCGTCTTACTAACAAGGAAGCTGAGGCTGAAGAGATGAACTTACTCAAGGTTATCGAGTTTAGAAGCAATGAGTCTCAGGTTCAGGACATGAAGCTGATCCTCTGGAAGAGCGGGTAGGATTGAGGTGTACAATATAATTAAATGTTTGTGAGCTGACTTTGAGACAGCTTTTTTGAGGGCATAGCTGGTTGGAATAAAACATACCAGTTCTGCATGATTCTGTGATTTTTCTCCAACACTGCTTCTTAGGAAGGGAGAAAGCTTGGTGTTTTTGTTTATCCTTGATTGGGGATTAGCTGTGACTGGGAGAAAGTGAAACTTAGAGATAGCATGAGACAGCTAGAGCTAAAGGCCTTAAGACATTAGCTCAGTCTGAGCAGTCTGCTTTTGCTTTTAATCTTAACAAGTTACCTTTCTGGTTAGCATTTTAAAAGAGCCTAAAACTGTAAAGATTTGGAAGTTAGTTTTCCAAGATTCAAATCTTAAACCATGTTAATTCCTTAAAAAGTAGTTTTCTCCCTGTAGTTCTGTGTTATCAGGATACTTACTTTCTTTACTAATCTTGGTAAAGATTTCAGTGTAGTTATATTTCACACTTCAATAGATTTCATTACTTTTGAGAACTATAAATTGCTCAACTATAACAACTTATGTGAGAAATACTGTATCTTTGGATATGTTTCATGTAAGTCTGCATTAAATAGCCTTTTGCTGCTGTGATTCAAGTATCAGCACCAAAGTCCTTGCCTTTTGAGATGCCTCCCTTCAGTCAGCAGCCAGTGACTAGCAGCTGTTGCCACAGAAACAGTAACATTGTTTGATTAGGGAGTAGGTACATAGGAAGCCATCAGATGTTTTCCAGATTGTTTGAAAGTTTAGTGCAAGATGGTGTTTTAGCTTAAGTATTTCGTTAGGAAGCATTGTGTTAATACAGATGTTAGATGGTGTGTGAAAGGGACTTGGAGGCAGCGTATAGTGGTTAAAATTTGATTTGGAATCAGACAGACTTGGACATGAATCTTGGCTCTGGCACAGTCTCTGACCAGAATGGGAGAGAATGGATTTTCACCACACACTGTAGTGTGAACAGCATTGTAGTGAGAGGGTGGAGGGTCCTGAGATGCTTGAGGAACAACGAGGAGGCCATGGTAGAACAAGGGGAAGAGTTTTAAAGAGATGAGATAAGAAAGACAGCGGAGGGTCTGTCAGTGATGGCCTTAACCAATCATTGGAGCACTTGGGCCTTTGCTCCGAGTCAGCTGGTAAGGCATTGGAGAGTTTTGAACAGAGATACGGTAACAGGATCTAATTTTCATTACTGCTTGAATCAGGGTGACAGGTTAAGATGGTAAAACATTGCTTTAGATTTTAGGTATATTGGGTTGTGGGTTTATGATTACCAAGTGTAATATACATTGCTTTGTGAGAGTCACACTACAGGGTTTAAGCAGAGCCCCACGTATGGCTATTGAAGTAATTTTACTTTAATAAGAAAACTACCAAAATCCCTAGGATGTGTGAGTAAATGGCTGTTGAATCAAAGCCTTCCTGTTTGCCTGCATTTGTCCTTAGCCTTACTAATCATGCTGTCTCTTCTTGCATCATTATTGTTTCAGCTAACACATACTGTTGACTGCCCAGAGTGGCAAAAGTTTTAATTGTTCCTTTAATTCTTGATCAGTTGATAGTAGCTACCTATGAGATACCGTTATCTGGCTGGGCTTTTGACAGAATGTTGTAATTTCTTAGGCCATTGACAAGAGGATAGGAGAGGGCCAGGTAAGCTTGCTTATGTATTTATTGGTTCCATTAACCTCCTGATCTCTAGATTTAACTTCAGTTCTTAAAAATTATTGGACAGCTTCACATTTTCTAGGGATCTTAAATTCTACATGGTCTTTGAATCTTCTCCAAATTAGAAGGAGAAAATCAGTGATGGTCAGTGTATATCAACTAAACTCTTCAGAATAAATGAGGTGATAATAATTACCATTTATTGAGTTCCTACTGTAGGCTGGAAACTGCTAAGTGCTTTGCATAGATATTACATTCGATTGTGGGCTTTCAAGGGGAGAAGGGGGGATATTGATCCTCTTGCAAAGAGGCTCCAAGCTTGTTTCTCTGTTATCTTTCCTCCAAATAGCTTGTGATAATAGGTTATTTTATTAAAGATCATGTTTAATTAGAATTCAGTGACTTTTAAAAAACATTTACTGACACTCAGCATGTTTGTATTTGTAGGAGCTGACTAAGGCTTTGGAGCAGAAACCAGATGATGCACAGTATTACTGTCAAAGAGCTTATTGTCACATCCTTCTTGGGAATTACAGTGGTAACTTTTCTTACAAAGTATATTGTCTCTATAAGTAACGTACGCACTTTGCCCAAGATACAATGAATCAAATAAAATAGTGGTTACCTTCCAGGACTTTTAACTTGATCTTCCATACAAGGTGAAGTAGCCAAAATATGGCAAGCATTATGTTGCGCATCACTCATTTAAATTTTATGGTGGTCCGTTCTTTCTGCAGTGGGTGTAGAATTTGTAAGATTTCATTTTTGGTTCTTGGATGTGCTAACAAAGGATAGCATCAGATTTACTAATCTACAGAGCATTTGAATGAATTCTCTTGTATTTTTTTATGAAAAGAATGTATTCTATATTCTGTAATTTTAATTATTCTGGGTAGATAACCTGAGTAGGGGAAAATTAAATACCTTGAGTCAAACTACATGAATGATGTTAATGAAATTATCTGAACTTTGTGATACAGAGCTTTATTCATTTCCTGAAGAGCTTGAAGATGAGGTCAATAGGAATGTATGAGGGTAATTTTATCTCAGATTAGGTTTTCCTATTTTAAAGTCATTTGTCCATTTCACCAGCTTGAAAACTTAAAAATCTGAGACTAATTCAAATTTTGTGTGTAGTATTTCTTAGGATCCATACGTAACTGACGAAAAAAACCACTTTTTCATCTGCAGATGCTGTTGCTGATGCAAAAAAATCCCTTGAACTTAATCCAAATAGTTCCACTGCTCTGCTGAGAAAGGGGTAGGCAGTAACTACTCTTCTTGTTGGGTCTGGGCTATATATGGTTAAATGAATTAATTATAAGCTTTTTTCCCTCTTTTTTTAAAAAAAAATTATAGTTGGAAGATAATTACTTTACAATAGTGGATATAGTGATGTACAATATAGTGATAATTTTTGCCATACATCAGTATGAATCAGTCATAGGTATACATGGCTCCCCTCATCCTGAACCTCCCAGTAAACTTTATGTAAATAGTAAGCTCCGTGTTTATACATTTTATAGCTGAGATAGGATTCTACTTTGGTATTTTTTACACTTTTATTGTATTAACTGCAGTCTGTAATGAGAGACACAGTTTGTATATGTGTGTGTATAGTTTAAAATAGTGATGATTGAAGTAACTGCAGGGTATAGATGAAACTGAATGATTTCAAATCCCTTTTTTGTGTCATCATTTGAAATTTACTGTGTCTAACTGACTAGAGAACATCTACTTCTCACCTAAGCTGTACAGACTGCACTCAGAGATGACTCTGTATCTATGTACTTTATGTCCCAGCTTGTTTCTGTTAATAAGTGTAACTTTATTCTTTAAGAATCAGAAGCTTCTTTAATTCCTTCAGTTCAGTTCAGTTCAATCACTCAGTCGTGCCCGACTCTTTGCATCCCCATGAATCTCAGCACGCCAGGCCTCCCTGTCCATCATGAACTCCTGGAGTCTACCCAAACCCATGTCCATCGAGTCGGTGATGCCATCCAGCCATCTCATCCTTTGTTGTCCCCTTTTCCTCCTGCCCCCAATCCTTCCCAGCATCAGGGTCTTTTCCAATGAGTCAACTCTTCGCATGAGGTGGCCAAAGTATTGGAGTTTCAGCTTCAACATCAGACCTTCTAATGAACACCCAGGACTGATCTCCTTTAGGATGGACTGGTTGGATCTTCTTGTAGTTCAGGGGACCCTCAAGAGTCTTCTCCAACACCACAGTTCAGAAGCATCAATTCTTTGGTGCTCAGCCTTTTTCACTGTCCAACTCTCACATCCATACATGACCACTGGAAAAACCATAGCCTTGACTAGACGAACCTTTGTTGGCAAAGTAATGTCTCTGCTTTTCAATATGCTATCCAGGTTGGCCATAATTTTCCTTCCAAGCTGCAGTGATTTTGGAGCCCAAAAAATTAGTCTGACACTTTTTCCACTGTTTCCCCATCTATTTGCCATGAAGTTATGGGGCCAGATGCCATGATCTTAATTTTCTTAATGCCGATTCTTAAGCCAACTTTTTCACTCTCTTCTTTCACTTTCATCAAGAGGATCTTTAGTTCCTCTTCAGTTTCTGCCCTAAGGGTGGTGTCTTGTGCATATCTGAGGTTATTGATATTTCTCCTGGCAATGTTGATTCCAGCTTGTGCTTCCTGCAGCTCACCGTTTCTCATGATGTACTCCGTATATAAGTTAAATAAGCAGGGTGACAATATACAGCCTTGGTGTACTCTTTTTCCTGTTTGGAACCAGTTTGTTGTTCTATGTCCAGTTCTAACTGTTGCTTCCTGTCTTGCATACAGGTTTCTCGAGAGACAGGTCAGATGGTCTGGTATTCCCATCACTGTCAGAATTTTCCACAGTTTATTGTGCTCCACACAGTCAAAGGCTTTGGCATAGTCAGTAAAGCAGAACTAGATGTTTTTCTGGAACTCTCTTGCTTTTTCGATAATCCAGTGGATGTTGGCAATTTGATCTCTGGTCCCTCTGCCTTTTCTAAAACCAGCTTGGACATCTGGAAGTTCACGGTTCATGTATTGCTGAAGCCTGCCTTGGACAATTTTGAGTATTATTTTACTAGCATGTGAGATGGGTGCAATTGTGCAGTAGTTTGAGCATTCTTTGGCATTTCCTTTCTTTGGGATAGGAATGTAAAGTGACCTTTTCCAGTCCTGTGGCCATTGCTGAATTTTCCATATTTGCTGGCATATTGAGTGCAGCACTTTCACAGCATCATCTTTTAGGATTTGAAATAGCTCAACTGGAATTCCATCACCTCCACTAGCTTTCTAAGACCCACTTGACTTCACCTTCCAGGATGTCTGGCTCTAGCTGAGTGTGAGTGATCACACCATCGTGATTATCTGAGTTGTGAAGATCTTTTTTGTAAAGTTCTTCTGTGTATTCTTGCCGCCTCTTTTTAATATCTTCTGCTTCTGTTAGGTCCATACCATTTCTGTCCTTTATCGAGCCCATCTTTGCATGGAATGTTCCCTTGGTATCTCTAATTTTCTTGAAGAGATTTCTAGTCTTTCCCATTTCGTTGTGGGGACTGTCCTGTTCGGGATGTTGAGCATTACATTCCTCAGTGTAACTGTATTTTGGAATAAGCAAGTATGTACAATTAAGAAATTCCTTCTGAAATGAGTTCCACATTTTTAATGGGAATTAGCTTTTACCTTGGTTACTCAAATGGTAAAAGAATCTGCCTGCAGTGCAGGAGCCTGGGTTCGATCCCTGGGTCGGAAGATCCCCTGGAGAAGGACATGGCAGCCACTCCAGCGTCCTTGCCTGGAGAATCCCATGGACAGGAGCCTGGTGGGCTGCAGTTCATGGGCTCACAGAGAGTCAGACACTGCTGAGCGACTGACGCAGATGTTACAGGAGAGTCTTACAGACATCTGTTGGCTTATTAACATGCTTAAATTCTTTTAAAAGAAGATAAACTAGTTTTTTCTTTTTTTAAGACAGAAAGCTATGTTTCATGATCTTATATATGTGTGCTTTTTTTTAATACGCTCCTGCAGGATTTGTGAATACCAGGAAAAAAACTATGCTGCTGCTCTAGAAACTTTTACAGAAGGACAGAAATTAAATAGTAAGTATTATAATTACATGTTAGTAAACGATTCCATTATATCTGTGTATCTTAAATACCATAGCTGAATCTTGTTAGTATAATCTCAAGTTAATTATAGAAATACTTTTTTCTCTCTTAATGACATTTCATGTTGATTGCAGAGTTTGAGTTTACTTAAAATTTGATTGAATTGGCCTTTCTTAGCATTTAAATCACAGGAAAACTGTATCATTAGCAGCAAAAGAACTATTTAAACACTCGGTGTGCTCCCAGTACTGGTCTGGCTTTTTATTTTTTCCTAATGGACAAGTGGAAGTTTAACTTACTCTCACGTTCTGAAGTCTAAGTTATTATTCAGATTGCTGAGGTAAGGAAATCTTAGAACGAAGATTTTTATTGAGAGGTGAAGTGTAAGTTTGGGTCAAGTATGATAGGGTATAGAAGAAACATGGAACTTTAAGAGTATTGTGAATTTCTAATACTATCTTTTTGAGAGATGTTGGGATGAAAATTATCCCAGCAGTCTGGATATCTATGCAATATACAGAACTTGTTAAGAGCCAAGTACCAAAAAAAATCCGCAAAATACAAAATGTTGTCAGTAACCTCATAGGTAATTATAGACAATGTAGTCTTAATTGTGATCTCTCATTTTATCTCCATCTTATGATAGAGTGTTAACCACAGTTCTCTAGGGCAGTAGTTCCTAGCTGGGGATGCTTTTCCTCCATGCGGGGTGTTTGGATTGTCTGCAGTGATTTTTGACTCTCCTGACTGGTCGATGGGTGGTATACCATTGACGTCTCGTGAGGGACGCTGCTCAACATCCTGAACAGGACAGTCCCCACAATAGAGGCATCTGGTCCCAGGTGTCAGTAGTGCTGAGGTTGAAAAACCTTCATACAAAAGTCGTACATGATTATACATTATCATATATACTGCTTTGAATATTTGCTTTTCTGCTGTGTACCTACTTGAGAAGGGTGACAAGCCCAACTTTGCAAACAAAACCTACAAATTAGGAAAGGAGATCTAGGCAGTAGGAGTTCACTCTCAAACTTGGTTATCCCAAGCATGGTATGTGAATGATATGGTATTCAGTTACCAAGCCAGCATGTATACACTTAGCAGATTCTAGAGTCCAGTGTTTCTGGTGTCTTGATACATACTTGAAAACCCTGATGAGACATGAGTCACTTCATCTTTAGATTTCTAAGCCCTATTTCTTACTGTTTTTAGAGCAACAGAAAGTTCCCTGCCTAAATTCCTTCCTTGATACTTTATTATCATGCTGTTGACTTTTAGCCTAGAATTATTTCAGAGGTGGCCTCAGAAGAGGGTGTCTGCTCTTTGGTAAAATTTCTGTTGAGGATATTTAATTTAAAGTCAAATTCATCTTTTAATTCCAGGGAAATCTTACGTTAAACTGTTCAGCTTCTATTTTCTTAGGGTAAAAAATTTTTAACTCCATATTACCTTTTTTCCCCTTTGTATGATAGGAATTAGCTTATTTACTGGTTAACTGGAATAATCAGTTCTTCACATTTAGAATTTTTATACAAATGTTCACCTCAAAAATGTGTATGTATTTTAAGGCCTGTATAGGTGAATTCTGTCTGTAAATTAATGAATTAGAAAATTTCATTTTAAGAAATTTTAAACGTTGTGTTTTTCAGAATAATGGTACCTGCAGTTAGCTTTAATTAGTAAACTTTTATTATGATCACTTCTAATAATTTTTCTTAGCATTATATTTCATTAAATGCTATGACTGTTTAGATACTGTCATTGACCTGAGTCTTCAGAAATAATTTGCTTATGTACATGTTTGCACTGCTGTCTGTGCAGTGAACTATGATTCACTGTATGTAGTGTCATGGATATTATGGAACTTAAAGATACGACACAACTCTGCAGAATATGCAGATGCTTCTTGGTGTTGAAGGCATGGTAATAAGTAAAGCTGCTGAAAAAGACAGTAGACAGGATAAGCCACTGCATTAGACAGCAAACAGGTGGACAGAGGCTTCTGGGCTTCAGCCCAGCTGCTGGTTGCCAGGTCTGCAGACCCCTCCTCCCCCAACTGACGGCACATTAGGAATCTGATTCAGGTCTGATTTTGTTGTGCGGGAGGAAGCTCTTTTAAGAGGAAAGGGGTGAGGGAAAAGGGAGATTATCTGTATCTAGGAACTAATAAGTTTGACTGGTTAAAACTGATTTTTTAAAAATCAGAATTCTTCAGGATGAACAAAATAAATATTAAACCCAACTAATAGCTATAATATTAGGGATAGCTACACACTATTAGGACAGATGTTTTCATCTAACTTTCTATTGGATCCGTGGTTTCTAGAGCTGTGTTTGTAACCTAGTAGGTACGCCTTTAGTATTTGTTGAGTGAGTATGTTAGGTTGTGCAGATGAGTGTTGTTATAGTTTGTTCTTTGTAGGTGCAGATGCTGATTTCATTGCTTGGATTAAAAGGTGTCAAGAAGCTCAGAATGGTAAGTGTGTGGATTCCCCATGGTCTTTCAATTTAAAAAGAAGTCAGTGTTTGTCATTTATTTTGTTTTGAACTTTAGAAGTTATAATTTAAGTAGTGCATGTTCTATTAGATTGGGATTTTCGAAGGTATTTTGATTTTTTTACCTGGTTCCTTATGTTGAAAGGGAGATTAGAATGGATTTGTTTTGCAATGGTAAGAAATTACTGAGGAGTCTCAAGTGACTCCAGACTGTAAAATTAAACCTTTTTCTCTTATTAGATATGCATGGAGAATTGGTTTCCTTAATAATGTTTGTGCCTTGGAAATCATGTATGTAATTTTGTCTATACATGTACTGTTACCTGAAAATGTTTCTTTTTTATGTTTTTAATAGGATCACAACCTGAAGTGGTAAGTCTGCAGCTTTTAATCCTTTGTGTTTTCTGCACTCCGACTGCACATTCTGGTAGTTCCATGCCTCTAGGACAGCTTTACTTACTCTCTTCGTCCAAATGCCGTCTCTTCCCCTTCTTTAGGAGCAAGTTAGACCCCACCGATGACCATGGGCAGGTCCTTTAAGTTTATTAATAAGTAATTTAGGAAAGTTTGAATTGATTAAAAAGAGTCACTTTGTTTCTCAGTGGTCAGCGTAGATTGTTACAGAGAGACCATGAACCAGAGTCAGACCCTATTTGGAAGGCGCTGTGGAAGTACTCCTCCATAGGTTTTTCCAGGGAAGTTTTGCCATTGTTAAGCCTGGAGGTGTTAACACTACATTCCTGAAAATGGTTTTTTAAATGTTACTGTTATTTTCAGTTTAGAACATTGCTAAATCTTGGAACTGGAAATTTTATCTGTAATCTTTTCCAAACATATCTTCTGAATTTTTTTTTTTTTGCTGCTTTTATTTTAGAAGAAAAACGATTTTTGAAATGGAAACTTGTAACATTTTTAAAATGTTGAACATTCTGATTTTTGTGAAGATGAGTATTGTTTAACATTGATGTATACCATGCTTTGTAGGAAGTTTTCATGTAATTATTCCGTATCAAAGTTAACTATAGCACTAGGTAAATTAATAATACATGCATTTTTAATATGCAGTTACTAAACTAACTTGTAAAAATCTTTCTCTTTTGATTTGCCCAAATCAGTCTGCATCCCAGAGGACTCATCAGTCAAAAATCAAGTAAGGATTTCTTTTTCATAATGAATGATAAATATGCCTAAAGGGAAAAGAAACCCTGTCGTTTAATAGTAAGCAAGTCCCTACCTGTGATTTAAGTATTTCTTAGTTTTTTGAGATAAATCTTACTAAAACCTTGAGAAACTGTAGCTGGAAGACCATTAACCAATTTGAATTAGTGTTCATATTAACTTAAAACTTGCTCCACATGGTTGTGTATTATGTCGTCTTTCCATATATTAAGAATAACCTCTTAGATTTAAGTTGTTATTACATAGGTCAATAAGTTAGTAGTAGACCTGATAATATTCTAACTTTACCTGCCTTTGATATTTGGAGTAAATTTTTCATGGAATAATTCTGCATGAATTGAAAGTTACTTGCTGAAGGCAGCAGTTACAATCATGAATAAGTAGCAAATGAGGATCCCTGATACATGGTGTGTTTATTGAATCAGTGTGGGATTATTTTATGTATATTCTATGGTGTTCGGAGTATAGAATATATATAAAATAATCCCACAGTGGTTTAATAAATATACCACGTACCAGCGCACCGTGCTTCATCCTGGGAATGTGATAGTGGCAGAAGAGATCAATAGCTCTTCTCTCATAGAGTTAATCTAGTCTCATTTGAAAGTGAGGATCCCAGCTTTCAGAGAGAAAGATACACATGATTAGACTCTCGACACACTAATCTTCCACGTACTTTGAGATTGAAGGTAGATGCTGTACTTAACACTGTGCCTGACAGATTGAGTTGAATTATTTTAATTTTAGCTTGTTTCCTCCTGCTCCCTGTGCTCAGGACTGTTTGCCCCCAGCTTCAGTAAAGGGACCCTGGACTATGGGGTCGGGTCCAGTGTATCACCTGCCACTGACTTAAACTGATCGTCGCATCCTTCTGAGGCTTTTTTTTTTGTTTTTTTGTAAAACTGGGATAGAACTGTTTATTTCTTAGTGTTAGGTTGAAATGAGAGGGTAAAACTGTTGCTGATGTACTAGAGCTCTGATCTGTTTAGAATAAACTTACCGTTTGTTTTTAAAATTCCCTGGTGATCCGGCGGACTCCTCGCTTCCCCTGCAGGGGCCTGGGTTTGATCCCTGACTGGGGACTGATCCCGCACACTGTGTGGTGTGGCCAGAAAGGAAAAATTAGCTTAGGCGCAGCACTACTGGGGGTGCTTTAGGACCTAAAAAATTATGTGAGCGTTTAAATCCACTGGAGAGAGTTGGGGCGCCATCTACCTTATTTTCTCTTCCATTAGTATGGATCGTTTGAAATTGGTTACAAAAAATTATTTGTGAGCCAGCAGCTGCTTTGCTAGTTTGTTCCACAAGGTGGAGCTCTTGTTGTTCATCAGATTGTAATTTTTATCTTGATTGTCAAAGAAAGCAAAGAAACAACTTTAAGAAATTTAGAAGTTCTAAGTTTCCTTTTTCTTTTTTAATAGGTATGACTGGTATCAAACAGAATCTCAAGTAATCATTACACTTATGATCAAGAATGTTCAGAAGAATGATGTAAATGTGGAATTTTCAGAAAAAGAGGTCATTATAGTCTTTGAGTTATTTTTTATTGAGACTAAATACTTTTATTTATAAATGTGTGTATGTGTGTGTGCGCGCGCATGCGGTCAGTCGAGTCTGACTCTTTGCGACCCCAGGGGCTGTAGCCCACTAGGCTCCTCTGTCCATGGAATTTTCCAGGCAGGAATGGTAGAGTGGGTTGCCATTTCCTACTCCAATTTGTAAATATAAATAAATAATATATTGCAGAATAATTTACAGCAGTCTATCAAGTATATATCATTTCTTCCTGAGAAAATATGGAAATACTGATGAAAATCTGAAGCATTGGTTTTCCACTTGAATCATTTTAAGTTTTGAGACCAGTATATAGCTCAGTGTGCATTGTTTCCTCTTTAGATTTGGGATTTAAAGCAGAACTTGGTTGGTAACCATAAAAGACACATTAGGGAACTCTAGACACATTGTAACCATGCTCTGGTTACCTTTGTGTGGTGCGCTTAATGGAAAAGGTCTGCTTCTCTGTTACGACTTTAACCATATTGAGTATGACTTTTGATAACTTGGTTTCTTTTGCATTGACAGGCAGATTCTTTACCACTGAGCCAGCAGGGAAGCCTATAACTTGGTTTCTTTTAGTGGAAAACCTTGTGATAGATATTTGAGAGTTTGTGGTAGAACTAGATGTTTTGCATAAGAATGCTTTTTTCTGTTGCATGCTGTACGATTTGGCCCTTGTATCTTGAGTTTCCTTGAGATTTAAGTGCATAATATATGTTACGGAGCATACTCTGTTCTTTTATTAAGTATCTGAGAATTTGTGTGAAGAATACCAGATGTTTTATTTTATGTTTTTGATTGGAGCGTTTAGTCCGTTACATGTTTTTTCCTTTTTGTCCCCAGCCGTGCCATTTAGCTTTGGAGTACAGTTGCTTGACAGCGTTAGTTTCTGCTGTGCAACAGAGTATGAGTCAGCTCGATGTCACATACCTCCCTTTCCTCTTAAACCACCTCTGCCTCTCCGCGTCCCATTCCCTAGATCATCCCAGAGCACTCGGCTGAGCTCCTTGTGTGGTGTAGCAGCCCCCTACTAGCTGTCTCACACACCATAGTATGTGTGTGTCTGATGGGCTTTCCCCGTTTGTCTCCCTGCCTCCTCTTCCCTTCCCCGCCCCTGCCATGTCCACGGATCTGTTCTCTTTTCTTTATTCTTGCCCTTTGGCTCATCTGTCACCATCTCTGTATTCCAGATACATGCACTGACACACAGTACCTGTTTTTCTCTTTCTGGCTGACTTTGCTCTGACAGATTCTAGATCTGTTCACATCACAAATGACCCAGTTTTGTTCCTTTTTATGGCTGAGTGGTATTCCATCATATATGTATACACACACATATATATATACACACATCACATTTGTATCCATTCATCTGTTGATGCACAGTTGGGTTTATTTCATGTCTTGGCTATTGTAAATAGTGCTGTAATGAACATTGAGGTTCATGTGTCCTTTTGAATTATGAAGGATACCAGATTTTTAAAAAGGATTGTTTTGAGATTCTTACATCTTATATTCCATATAAGGTTTTAAAAATACTCTGCAACAGTACTAAAGTTCTGTAATTAAGTGCTTTACCCTTCTCTAAATTAATTTATAAAATGTGCTACTAATTTTATGTTTATTAGTTGTCTGCTTTGGTGAAACTTCCTTCTGGAGAGGATTACAGTTTGAAACTGAGACTTCTTCATCCTATAATACCAGAGCAGAGCACCTTTAAAGTACTTTCAACAAAGGTAAGACCATTGAAAACGGTTGTCACTGGTAATCTTTTCAAAATATAGAAACATTGGTCATCTAATTATCCCTGTGGTTGTAAACTTATAGATCCTTTTAGCCACATATGTTTAAACTAAACAAGAACAGTGGTTTTTGAGTAACATTTTTTTCCCCTCCACTAATTCTAGGAAAATGGAGTTTAAAAATTTAACCTCAGCAGGGTTTATATG
This sequence comes from Antilocapra americana, assembly GCA_007570785.1. Classification (NCBI taxonomy): domain Eukaryota; kingdom Metazoa; phylum Chordata; class Mammalia; order Artiodactyla; family Antilocapridae; genus Antilocapra; species Antilocapra americana. Next base: position 3,707,208 of record ML661908.1, on the reverse strand, counting down.
CTTATTAAGATAAATACATTACTTCTTAATAAAACAGTTTCCAGTAAAGATACAATGATCAGCATCTTTTTAAGATTTGATACTGAACAGTGTTTCATGTCCTGAATTTGTCAGTTTGGTCCATTGTGATATATGAATACTTTGCTCACACTTCCTTGTGGAGCTAAAGATACAAACTATTATAAAGATGAATCTGCTATCTTGTTTTTTAGTTAAGCTGAATTTTAGGTTACTGTGTTATGAGGGATTAACTAATTGCAGTTTGAATAACTAATTTATAGATTTCTTTGTATTTTCAAAAATAGTAAAAATATGCAATATAACTAAAATTCATGGATTATATATATCAGCTACCAGTCAGAAGATGTAGTAAGAGTGTAGTAGGATAGAAGTGTAATTTAGCAGAAAAAATACTGAACTGAAAATCAAAAAATCTGACTCTGGTTCCTTGCTTTCTCTGTAAGTGTAGACTAGTCACACATGATCATCGGGCATGATTTCCATCATCTTGTGGAAATGAGAGAGCTATGGACTCTGAACTCTGAAATGCTTGCACCTGTAAGATTGCGTGAGGGTATATGATGAGAAAGAATGACACTAATAGATTTTTTGCATTACTACACCTTTTCTGTACCTATGTCCTGCAGCGTGGTTGGTTGGATTTCCCACTCATAGACTCAAATCAGAGTTGGCTTGTGTCATGAAGAATGGTAACGGCCTGCAGGGAGAAGAGAGCATCTGCAGAGGGTTGAGCTGGAAGTGCAAAGGAAAGAAGCAGGAGTTTTTGCATCTAGTTAAAAACGATCTGCTTAAAACTGTTTGAAGAGTGAAACATGCAGAGCTGTTTACTTAGGAGGCAGAGACAGGAAACAGTTGCTTGGACAACAAAAAGTGAGAGAAAGGATGACCTCTTACGAAGGTTTTAGTCTTACCAGCCCCGTCTACATTGGACAGAATTTCTTTAATAATACTGGGAAAAATAAGCAGAGAAGTATAACTCGATTTGACAGGGAGATAAGTCAGAATATTAGGAGTTGGCATTTTTGTGCATCTTTCTATTGAGAGGTTGTTAATGCATGTCTTTTTGAAGTAATTTAAATTGATTTGTGTGAAAATATGGCAAATAACTTCAAAACCTGTTTCCACTTGGTGTAATGGGATAGGGTATTGGGTGACTACGTAAGTCTGTGCGGCAGGAATCAAGGCTGTGACTAAGCACTGTCGTGTTTTTTATTCTCCTTTGAATCTTATGAGTGCTTGTTGATTGTAGCCATTCCTCAAAGCCCTCTTACTGTTTTCCCAACTTTTTTTCCCCCTTGGTCCTTTCTTTAAACGCTACATAGCTACTACTCTTTCCTGTATGGTAGTTTGTTTATATATACATTTGTTTCCCTTTTTCTAAGTCTTCTAAAGATAAGAAGCTGTCGTACTTGTGTCTCTGTATGTGCTTCAGGGAAAGTTGCCAGAGTATAAGGTACAGGTGGTGGTGATTTAGTTGCTTTGCGACCCCATGGGCTGTAGCCCGCCAGGCTCCTCTGTCCAAGGGATTTTCCAGGCAAGAATACTGGAGTGGGGTGCCATTTCCTTCTCCAGGGGATCTTCCTCACCCAGGAATCACACCCGGGTCTCCTGCTTGGCAGGCAGATTCTTTACCAACTGAACTATGAGGGAAGCCCTGAAGCACAGGATGCGCAATTAACTTTACATACAGTAAATAATTTTAAGATACAAATACGTTCTATTTGCTAAATTTGGCAATCCTAGCCCTGTACACTGTATGTCGTGAGTAGGTAGTAATTGGGTTCTGATATTGGCCTTACCAAGTTTGCAGAGTGTAGTAAGTGTCTTCATTCTTAGGTTTACAGGTAAAAAGAAGTTGAGGTTCATGGACTTTAAATGCTTTCCCCAAGTTTGAAGTTACTAAATTGTTCAGCATGGCCCAGGAAGAATACTTAGACTTTTGTAAAACAAGTGTTTCTTTTCTAAGGTTTGTCTAAGTTCTGGACTAAAGAATTTGGATTTGAAGGGTATATTCTGGAGAATGATTATTTATACTGTCCTAACCCAAAGTAATATATTTTACTTTGTTAAGCTATCTGTTTTTAAGCTGTGTTTTGTGGGAAACAAATGGAAAGAATTGTACCTAATTAGATCCTAAGGGAGATGACATTTTTGAATCCTTTTTTATACAGCAGAGGGAGTCAGTATTAAATATTGAAAATAAAATCTTTCTATGGGTTACTGAGGCTTATTTATTGATGTCACTAGAAGGGAAAAATAGTAATTTTCTTTTCATATGTTTGCAAGTGGATTGAGAAAAAGGTGCATTTTGCTTGTGAAAATCTGCTTGATGTTAGAGATCCTGTAAAATCTGTGGTTTAAAAGGGCTGTTTCTTTGCCTTTTGAGAATCCTGTCTTCTTTCCCACCTTCAAATAAATAGTGCATGTTGCATATTTATGTATAACTGTTAGTTAAGTGTTATTCAAGTGAAATATAATTTGCAGTGAAGATAAGGAAGATGTAGTAAGCATTTCCTGACTTCAGTTATTGAGATAGCATTTCCTGACTTTTTTTTTGCCATGCCACACGGCTTGCAGGATTTTAGTTCCTTGACCAGGGATTGAACCTGGGCCCCAGCAATGAAAGCGCTAGGTCCTAACCACTGGACTGCCAGGAAATTTCCCTTAACTAAATATTTTACAGTATAGTATCTAATGTCTTTTTTTTAAGTCAGAATTTGTATATATATAATTTTTAGTACCACTGATAGTTATTTCTACCTTCTACTGAATACCAGCTTACATATCTGCCTGCTGATCCATTTTTCTTAATTAAGAAACTAAATTTTTTATTTCATTTTGTTAATCACATGACAGTATTCTCTCAACACAACCATAGGATTTATCTTCAGTAACAGCTATGCTGTAAAATACTCATTTTAAAGATTAGTATTCACTCCAAGAAAAATTGCTGTTGTAGAAATGTTCTTGTGTTCCTATTTTTAGTCAGAGTAATTTTTTGTATTATGTCAATATAAAATATGAAGGCTTTTAAACTGGAATTGTGGGAAATAAAGATGTGTGTCTTAGAGACAGGTAGCCTCCTTCTCCCTTCTTAACCCACTAAAATTTTAAAAGTTTTAGTTTTCTTTTTTTAAATACTCCTGGAAGAATCTTAATTATGATATGATGGGATTGGAGGTGTCTGGTCAGGATACTCCTGCTTTTTTAAACACAGATGTGTGTAGGGTGTTGTAGCAGTGATGAAGAAGATACTTATAATAGCATTCACTTATTTGCCAGACACAATGCTATATGGTTTTCATACATGGTTTTGTTTAATCCTCATAAGAACCCTGAGTGAGGTATGCCCTTGTTGTTGTTCATTCACTAGGTTGCATCTGAGCCTTTGTAACCCCACAGACTGCATGCAGCACGCCAGGCTTCCCTGTCCTTCACTATCTCCTGGAGTTTGCTCAGATTGATGTCCATTGAGCTGGTGATGCTGTCTAACCATCTCTTTTGCTGCTCTCTTCTCCTTTTGCCTTAGTCTTCCCTAGCATCAGGGTCCTTTGCAGTGGATCAGCTCTTCACATCAGGTGGCCAGTGTATTAGAGTGTCAGCTTCAGCATCAGTCCTTCCAACGAATATTCAGGACTGATTTCCTTATAGTCCAAGGGACTCTCAAGAGTCTTCTCCAGCACCACAGTTTGAAAGCATGATGTCTTCAGTGCTCAGCTTCTTCATGGTCCATCTCTCAAATCTGTACATGACTACTGGAAAAACCGCAGTTTTAATTATATGGACCTTTGTCGGCAAAGCGATCAATGTCTTTGCTTTTTAATACTCTTGTCTAGGTTTGTCATAGCTTTCCTTCCAAGGACCAAGCATCATTTAATTGATGGCTGCAGTCACCATCTGCAGTGATTTTGGAACCCAAGAAAAGAAAATCTGTCACTGCTCCCACTTTTTCCCCATCTATTTGCCTTGAAGTGATGGGACCAAATGCTGTGATCTTAGTTTTTTGAATGTTGAGGTTTAAGCCAGCTTTTTCACTCTTCTCTTCTACCCTCATCAAGAGGCTCTTTAGTTTCTCTTCACTTTTAAATAGGTAGGCCCTGTTAGTCCCAGTTTACACGAGAGACTAGGACTCAGTGAGATCTGTCGTACGTCCAGCAAGGGATACCTGTGTGACTCTTCTCTTTCAGAATTACACTACTGGCTGTTTTTGACTTGTTCACAACTTCTGCTTACTTGGCCCCCTCGTCTCTAAAATATGGCTGGTTTCTCCTCTTACAAGGTTCTTCTGTTAAGGGAGATATATGAAGCACTTAGTACATGGGGTTTGTCACAAGTGCTCAGTAAGTGTTGCTGCTGCTACTTAATTTTCATTATTTAGATTTTTATTTGGGTTGTAAAATCAGTAAATGCACATCATAGAAAATTTGAAAAAAATATCAGGGAGCCAAGAAAGTAATGTCTCATTACCGATGACATTTTTGCATACTTCCTTCCAGATAATTAGGTATTTCCCAAAACTTAGGTCTGTCGCTTACAGAATGGACACTGGAATTTTTTGTTTATGGGAGTGTCTCTTCTGATTGATTCTTCAGGAAGAGTCAAGGTGGTGAGGGGCCCTGTGCACCAGCACAGTCCCTGGCCCACAGTGGGCACTCAGTACTCATTTGAACCGCGCTGTTGGAACATTGGGGGAGGTTATTCATGCGTTACCATCCTTTGCATTAAAAACGTTATAAAATGATTTGAGAATAAAAATGAAGATGGTACATGTGCATTCTGGCCTCAAGGAGACTGAGCGATTCTAAGGGTTTTGATACAGAAGCTAAATGTGCAAAGAGCTGAGTGAGAGAACACTGGGAAAGCCGCGTTCTAAAGGTCAGGGAACAGTAATGGCTGCGTCTTTGAAACAGATGGTCCGCACAAGTTCGCCAGGAAAAGTTTACCAGTTAGCTGCTCAGCTCGCTAGTCTCTGCTAAAGGTTCCTTCGCCATCAGTCTGTAGCAGTAAGTAAAGACTCACCTTTTTTTAAGAAGATGGTGTCTGGATGCCGTGACCCTTTAGAAGCAATGGCTTTTCTTTAAAGTTCCTTTCATTGGAAAAAATTAAATTTTCTCGTGTGCAAAGGAGAGCTTAGAAATGGGTGGTAGTATGCATAATATTGAACCCTGACATCACGCAGGTACTCTTAACTAGTAGTCTGTGGATACTGCTTGGGACCTTGTGGCACATTGAAAGCCTTCTCTGTGCCTATGACAGCTGCGTTCATGCAACTCATCAAAGTTTTAAGTTATCTTTAAATTATTTTTGACTTAAAATAGAAAGGCTGATTAATAGTCCCAGTAAAAATATCTGAAGTTGGACTGGTGGTATTTTGAAAAGTAACTGTCAGAATCACTTTTAAGAGCATATGTAAGCATTAAAAGTGAAGTAAAATATAAAAAGGAATGCATAGAAAATTAGTCTCTCCCCTTTTGCCTTTTTAGAAAGCCGCTTTAAATGCTTTATTCTGTGCATTTCTTTTAATGAATGGAGTAAGTATAATTTCGAGTTCAGGTCAGCTTGTATCCGTTGGAATAGGTTGTTACTTAGAGCTCTGACTTTGGCTTTATAAAGGTCTCTTTGTTCATAATGCACAATTACTTGGGTTGTAGTGGCTTTCAGAGATGCCAGTGCTAATGTGTACTGCTATTCAGGTGAAGCGAGGGACTTTTTATAGACTGTTCTTAGTGCAGGAAAACGTGATGTGAGCATAGGGACCCCTGTGGCTGAAGTTAGTTAAGGATAGTGGTGGTGTACACACTACTTGTGAAGTCTTCGTTTCTAGATAAGTTGACAATTAAGGGAGCAAGATGGCAGTTTTAAGTTTTAGTATAATATTAATAGGCCTTTTCAGTCATTGTTTTTGGGTCATTGCTGACTATTGGATTTCTGTCCCTTTTTGATAAAGATCCCAACAGTGACAACTGAAAACGACCAGAGTACTCACACTGTGTATGAGAAAATATCAGTAGTATTTTACTTTATAAAAGTGAAGTCATAGTTCACTTTACAGAATTCTGGAAATCCTTTTAAATGTTTTTATTCATGTAGAATTTAAATATATATGTTACATTTAAAAGACTGATTATTCTGCCACTTTTCCAGTGAGATTTGTTTCATGTTTTCTTTCTTGAAAACACTTTTTGTTACATTTCTGGGCACCCTAAGAAAATACTCAAACCACACTCCTTTCATACCGCCACTTCATACCTGACTGAAAATACTGGCAGATTTCTGTTAGTGTTTTGTTAAAGTATTTTAAAATGAAGATTTTAAGGATTTTCTCCCTAAACTCTTTTGGTAGAAAGATTACCAGCAATTGCTAATTTAAGTGTTCACCAAAGAGAACAAAGAACCAAATGGACATAATAGGCTTGTCTTTTGGGGTCTTTTTCTACTTAAAAAAGTTGTAAGTATTTTCTTAGAAAAAACATTAGAATATAAAATTCTAATTTGATTCTTAAAACTATTTGCATAGCAGTTATTACTGTGTTTACCAGCACTCTAAATGCTGATTTTTGCTAGGCTAAAATTGGGGCTGAGAGCGTTATTTGAATAAGGAGAACATAAGGTGATGTAAGTACTCTGGGAGTGTATGTCAGGGCTGACGTAGTGCTCTGTGAGTATGTATTAGGTGATTCCAGGGGACCAGCCTTGATTAGAGAGTAAAAGATGCTTTTAGGGTGCTTTTAACATTTCGTTGTAATAAGCGGCCTTAGTTGAGCACTCAGAAGCTCTTCATAGTCTGTCTTACACCTTTTTTTCCATCTAATTTTCACTGCTTTAACGAAAATCCTGGACTTGAGGCAAACTGGTCTTCTCTTCACTGCCTGATAACACTGTCCTCTCACACCTCGGGGCACCAGTTTTAGTCAGTTCCCTTTGCTTCTGGAGACTTTCCACCACTGCAAATGCTCCTGCCTCTCACAGCCCTCAAGGTGCCTGGAAACCTTCCTGTTCACGGCCAGTGTGATCTCTCCTGAGGGTTTAGAACATTTAGTTGCCTTTCTTCAAGTGCTTCACATATTACTCAGTGGGCAAGGATGTGCCTTTAATATGTAAAAAATCCCTCACATTCCTGAAGACTATACCTTGCTCACAGTAGATGTTTGATGGTTATTAAACCAGTGATTGTAACAATGTTATCATTACTTGTGTTATCAAAGCAGGTCCTTTAACCAATGCACAGTAAGCCGAACACCAAGACACTGATCCTTGCAGAAGAGAGAGAGTTTATTCATGAGGCAGCTGAATGAAGAGACAAAAAAACCTTATACCTGCCTCTCCAGAGGCAGCAGACTTGGGTATTTATGGGATAAAGAAGCAAGGCGGCCCGAGGGGTGGGGGAAGGATGATAAAGTGAAGTCATTGGTGTCCTGCACAGACATACCCAGGTTACACGTTTCTTCATGTGATGCATGTTCAGAAAACGGCATTAGCGTGATCTGAGGGTGACAGTTTTTGGCCTTCTGAGGTCAAACACTCATGGAGGCCCAGGTGAATGGTCAGTGGTCTTGGCCAGTTTTAACTGGGCATGACTAGCTCTGTGTTCCGGAGATAGTTACCATTGCTGTTGTGTGTTGGTCACTCAGTCGTGTCTGACTCTGTGCGACCCCACGGACTGACTGTAGCCCCCCCACCAGGTTCTTCTGTCCATGGGATTCTCCAGGCTGAAATACTGGAGTGGGTTGCTATGCCCTCCTCCAGGGGATCTGCCCAGCCCAGGGATTGAACCCTGGTCCCCTGCATTGCAGGCAGATGCTTTACCGTCTGCAAAAGTAATCGCAATTTTGAATTGTTGAACTTTGCCATTTGATATTAAAATACCTTCTTAAATAAATGTGGATATGTTATACATCATTTTAATGCACATTTCTCACTTTTTTTTTTTGCTAATGACTTATTGCTGTTTATTTTAGACTAGGGAAATGATATTAGATAAAAAGAAAAATTTGAGCAGTTATCTTATTTGAATTCAAAATGGGTCATAAAACTGCAGAGACAACTCAAATCAACAACTCATTTGGCCCAGAAACTGCTAATGAATGTACATTGACGCCGATCCTCTTACAGCTACATGAGAAGTGGCCGAAGAACTCAGGGTCGACCATTCTGTGGTCCTGGGGCATTTGAAGCAAATTGGAAAGGTGAAAAAACTGGATAAGTGCCTTCCTCATAAGCTGACTGCAAATCAAAAAATCATTGTTTTGAAGTGTCGTCTTCCCTTATCCTTTGCAACAACAGTGAACCATTTCTCAGTGGATTGTGACAGATGGAAAGTAGATTTTGTATAACTGGGGATGACCAGCTCAGTGGTTGGACCAAGAAGAAGCTCCAGAGCACTTCCCAAAGCTAAACTTGCACCAGAAAAGGTTATAGTCACTTTTTGGTGGTCTGCTGCCTGTCTGATCGACTACAACTTTCTGAAACCATTGCATCTGAGATGTATGCTCAGCAGATCAATGAGATGCACCGAAAACTGCAGTGTCTGCAGCTGGCCTTGTTCAACAGAAAGGGCCCAGTTTGTCTCCATGGTGGTGCCCAACTGCACATTGACAACCAGCACTTCAAAAGTTAAACGAGTTGGGCTATGAGGTTTTGCATCATCTGCCATGTTCACCTGACCACTCACCAATGGACTACCACTTCTTCAGGCGTCTCGACAGCTTTTTGCAGAAAAATGCTTCCACAACCAGCAGGACATGCTTTCAAGAGTTCATTGAATCCCAAAGCACTGATTTTTACGCTACCGGAATAAACAAACTTATTTCTCGTTGGCAAAAATGTGTTGATTGTAATGGTTCCTGTTTTGATTGGTAAAGACGTATTTGAATGTAGTTATAATGATTGGAAATTTATGGTCCAAAATTGCAGTTACCTTCTCACCAGTGGGTCACTAATATAATGACTCATACGTCATAGGTGGTTTATATAGTGGGTGCTTAAAGGTGTCTTCAGGCTACACGAAACTTGGAGGGTATGCAATTTGCAAGAACAATTAAAGTGACTTTAGTCAATAATGGCAAGTTACAGGATGTTATTATTAAGCAAGTTATAATTTAAGGGATCTAACTGATGACTTCCCTTGGCTTTACTTGTTTTGATATTTTCATACAATGAAATAAGTTTCTGCTCCGAAACAGGTTCATGCACACACCCACAGTAACCCCTTTTGAGCAGAGTTTCTCAGTGGTGGGCGCTGCTAACATTTGGGGCTGGGTAACCCTTTGTGGGTGTCGCCCTGCATGTTGTAGGGTGTTTGTATTTAGTAGCGCCCTTGCCTTCCCTCAGGAGCTTCCTAGGTCTCTCAGTGGCATTAAAAAAAAACCGTCCACCTCCGGATGCTGGAGATTCAGGGGACACCAGTTCAACCCCTGGGTGGGGAAGGTGCCCTGGAGGGAGAACTGGCAACCCACTGCAGTGTTCTTGCTAGGAGGATCCCACAGACGGAGGGGCCTGGCGGGCTACAGTCCGTGGGGTCGCAGAGGGTCTGACAGGCCTGAGCGACTGAGCAGGCACACACACAGCCTCTCCTCACCCGTGCCTTAGTTGTGGTGACCCAGCAGATCTCCGGACAATCCCCTCAGGGACAGAATCGCCCCGTTGAGAACACGGCTTTAAAAGAAGAAAAGCGTGTGGATTTCAAGACTCTTAATTGTAGTTTGCAGTGTGTATGTATATTGTTTTTGAAGGTGGCTTTTAAGTAGAAACAAAGTAATTGTTTCAGAGTTCTCTGAATTTAGCTTTGTAATTTAGCTTTGGAAACAAGGACACTATTACTTCTTAGAAAACATTGATAACTTAAGGAAATTGCTTTTTTTTAAAACTGTTCTGTGTATTTTACATTGAATAATTGATTTTGTTTGGTGTCTCCTCCAGATTGAAATTAAAATGAAAAAGCCAGAGGCTGTGAGATGGGAAAAGCTAGAGGGGCAAGGAGATGTGCCTAACCCCAAACCGTTCGTAGCAGGTTTGTTTTCTGGCCTTGATGAGCTTTAGATTCATATTGTGTTATATAGTTGAAATTAAATAGTGATGAGTATTCTTTCTGCTTTCATTATTTATGTTCTCAAGATAAAATACTTGGAGTATTAAGGTTGCTCTGTAATGAATACAAAATATTTCTTAATGATGGTTCTGACTTCTTAAACTCCATAAGAATACAAATGAGTGGCATCAAAGCCCAGAGGGAGTTGGAATTTATTGTTTACCATGTCATTTTGTGACATTGGCTGGGGGTTGTTTTTGTGTGTTGGCCTTTCCTAGTTTTTATGTATAATAGTTTTGTTCTGCTGATACATTTCCCACTCTTCCGTTCTCCCCTCTTATTTATGCCTTTCTGTTTCTTCTAATATAGTCAACTCTAATTTCCTGGAATTTCAGGGCTTCCCAGAGAAAAGTATCTACCACATTTCACTTTATTTCTAAGAGGTGGAGGCAGACAGCTAATGAAGGCCTAAGACAAGCCCACGAGTAGAGTAGAAAACAAGGGTTGATTGCTTAATCCTTTAAGGAAAAGACTACTTTATGTTGGGGTCAATTCTGAGCATAGGCAGTAGACAGGTGTTTTTCTAACGCAATGATTAAATCTGTGGGACACACTTAGACCTACAGTCTAAGACTATTTTATAGCAGTGACCTCACTAATGAATGGAGAGAGATTACCTTTTGATTAGAGATAATGCTCTGATTTGATGACTTTATAAAATGAGGTAACTTTGTTTCAGCTACTTTTTGATTTTTCACTGCTTTCTTCTGTAATATAAAATACAGTTTCATTGTGGCACCTTGTAGAAAATGCCAAGTTTGCCAGTAGAGCATTCATCCTCAAATTTTATTTTGAAATAATTTCAGGTTCTAGTAGACGTTGCAGAAATAGTAGAGTTCCCATGTACCCTTCACCCAGTTTCCCTGCATGACACTATCATAGCTAACCTACAGCATAATTAGCAGAGCCAGGAAATTTATACTCGCAGATAATTTTTAGGAATCGAAATACTTTAAGTTGGTATATAAGCTGTTTACTACGCGGCTGCGCCCTGCTTTATGTGAAAGATTTGGTAAAGATGTTATGTACTTCTCTTGGGGCTGACTCCCAGAGATTTTTGGATTGAGGTTTATATATAGCTTAAAGCATTTTTTTAAAGAAATATTTTAAATGTCGAATCTCAGCTCGTTCTAGCAGCAGCCCTGTATAGTATGACCTAGTGTTGTTCCTCCTATCTTATGGGCTCAGAAAGGTTAAACAGCTTGCCTGAGATTACCCAGCAGTTTTCATTGTCTAGGACTAAATCCAGGTCTCCAGAATCCGGGTCTGGTTCTCCTACTGCTTGCTGCTGCGTTTTCTAACTGTGGGAAGTCTCTGCTGACACGAGTAGCTTTGCAGTTATTTGATGTTACAGTGAATAAGCAGGAAGTTGGGTTACCTGTCTCTCAGTAGTTCATCTACCATCCACAGGTACTAATGTTTTTCTGAGATTAAAGAGTTTTTTGGTGTTAGAGTCACAAACTTTTTAAACTCAGTGCCTTGGATATTCAAGATGGTATTCCTTATGACCGTTTTTTTTTTTTTTTTTTCTTTCGTAAGGGTTACTGTGCTTGTCAGATTGTTTGACAAGCTGGAGACTGGAGATAGGACACGTTGTTAACCTGTCTGTGCCAGCTCTCTTATCTGTAAAATGGAGATGAGAACTGTGGTCCCATCTGGCAAATCACATTAGGATTAATTAAACCCGTGTGTCCTAGGTTCTTAATTTACCATTGGCATGCGTTTTTTGTTTTCTTGGCTCCTAGTGAAAATGTACAAAAGAGAGAGATTACTGGTAGAGGACAGGTGGACAGAATTTGGATAACAGTTTGCTTGCCCTGTATAAAACTGGTGTGTTGTCGTTTTGTTAGGGATTGGGTGGTGAGGTGGGCAGGGGGAGAGGTGAAGAAAAAGGATGGGAAACAGTGAACGATTAGTTTCTCAACTAGTTTGAGAAAGGGGATATATAGAAAGGCAATAGTGAAAGGGGGGCATGTAGACTAGCATTAATATGTCCTAATTCATAGGGAAATGTTGAATCAGGTTATTTTTTTAAGCTATCTAGCTGTACCATCCGGTGTAGTCGCTGCAAACCACTGGTACCTTTTGACCACTTGGAATATGACTAGTCTGAATTGTGATGTGCTCTGAATGTAAAATGCATACCAGGTTTTAGACTTAATGTGAAAAAAATATATAAATATATCAATATGTTTATATTGATTTCATGTTGAACTGATACTGTTTTGGATGTGTTAGGCTAAATAAAACATATTTAGAATGTATTTCACCTGATTGTTTTTAGACTACTAGAAATTTTAGAATTATATTTGTGACTCACATTTGTGGCTTATTATTTCCATTGAATAATGAACAGAACTGCTCTTACAGTTCTTAGCTAATCTGGTTAGTTTCTTTTAAACTATTTGTGTGTCAAGATCTTGATTCCCTTGGTCTTTGGGGCAGCTTTGGCAGCGCCCTGAGTCTCCCTGGGCTGGTTGCCTCTCTGGCTGCAAGCAGCCTCTGTTTAATCCCAGTGTGCCCTCCAAGTAATACTATTTCTTGTGTGCACGTGATGTGGACTTTGACCTCTGGATCATCATGTCGTATTTTTCAGCATTCAGGAATTCTTTATTGTTTTCTCCTTTTGAAGTAATCTGATATTTTGAATGTGGTGAGAGGATGGAGCCTTAACTCACTGTCAGATGGGATGGCAGTGTCAAATGGCATGTCATTGTTTTCAGTGTATTTTTACTCTGAAAGATACAAGAACCTCAGGAGAAGCTACTTTAAATTATATATGCACACACGCATACATACATATCGTTTGATTTACTTTTGGCTTTGCTGGGTCCTTGTTGCTGCACAGGCTCTTCTCTTGCTATGGTGAATGGGGGCTGCTCTCCCGTTGTGATCCGCAGGCTCCGTCTCTTGGGGCGCGCTGGCTCTAGGGTGGGCAGGCTCCGGTAGCTGAGGCGCATGACTCAGCAGGTGCAGCTCCTGGACTCGAGATCGCTGGCTCAGTAGTTGTGGCACACACATTGAGTTGCTCCATGGTGTGTGGTATCTTCCCGGATCAGGGATCCGAGGGGTGTCTCCTGCATTGACAGGTGTATTCTTTACCACTGAGCCACCGGGGAAGCCCTAGAGGCTGCATCTTTTAACATTTGTTAAAGCTTTGTTTAGAGAAAGTTTGTTAATGAAGCATCTGTTTGAAAAAGTCAATGCTTTTAGAATTGTTGGTACGATCTTTGCACCTTTTCTGTAAACATCAAAGTTCCTGTGTATGGGCTTCCCTAGTGGTCCCATGATTAAGAATCTGCCTGCCAGTGCAGAGTGCATGAGTTCGATCCCTATCTGGGAAGATCCCACATGCTGTGGGGCAGCTGAGCCTGTGGTCGCAACTCCTGAGGCCGTGTGCCGGGAGCCTGTGCTTGGGGACAGAGGAAGACACTGCGGTGGGGAGCCTGCACACGGCAAGAGTAGCCCCCAGTTGATGCAACTAGAGAAAGCCTGCAGCAGTGAAGACCAGCAGTCAGAAACATAGAAACAAATGGCTCTGAAAAGTTCCCATATGCTTCTTGCTCAGTTTCTCCTTCTGTTAACATGTAGGGTTTCTTTGTTAATCTAGTTTTGCATAATGTACCAAAAGTTTACACTATGAGTTATTTTGCTCAAAAGAAATTTCCAGATTTTGCATTATGCTTACCAATTCAGTCTTCAGAGGTTTTAAATGTTAATTATTGATTTTTATATCAGAAAGACATTTATTACAAACATGAAATTTAATGACTTCAGCTATTGGCTGAGATGGATACACCATGGTCACAAAGTTATGTGTGCTTGACATAATCAAGACATGTTGATTAATCACTTTTTTTTTTTACTCCATAGATGTAAAAAACCTATATCCATCATCATCTCATTATACAAGAAATTGGGATAAATTGGTTGGTGAGATCAAAGAAGAAGAAAAGAATGAAAAGTTGGAGGGAGATGCCGCTTTAAACAAATTATTTCAGCAGATCTATTCAGACGGCTCCGATGAAGTGAAGCGTGCCATGAACAAATCATTTGTAAGAACACAAACTTTAAGAGAATCTATTATAGCAGTAAATTTCAGAGATTAAAATATAAGTAAAGAGGTCAGATTGTATGTACAGTAGTTGGGAGACCATTTTAAACGGGCCTTGTCTGACCATTTCTTTCTCGAAACGTAATTGTTGAGAGAGTTGGGAACTTGAGGAGGTGAAACAAATGGTGGAGTCCACGTAAATTTTTTCATCAGGGAGTTAGAACTTGAAAGACTTGAGAGATAGCAAGGTCAGAGTGGGTGATATGAGCTGTTTTGGTCAGATTTATCACAATAGCCGAGTGAGCTGCCAGTGTTTCAGCCCGGTAGCGTATGTAGTCTCAGTGTCAGGGATGAGGAATATAGAAGGGGAACTTCCAGAGCAGTGTTGGGCAAGTAGTAGGGGCACTGGGATTATCCACTGGTTTGATAGTAATTTCTTTGTTAGTTAGGAAAATTCAGGCTCTTTGCCAGGGCATGAATACCACCTGACTTAGGCCTCAGTTCTGAGATTCTAGTGACAGGTCATCACTGTAGAACCGTGTAGATTTTGCTTGAAGTTATAATCATTTGACTTTTACCTGTAGCTCTGGAAATGACACTGTCTCCTTTTAAGGCATTTGTTTTTACAGTAGAAAGTTAATGTCTAATAATTAAAATTAACATATGGGTAGTAAGCGTGTTTGAGGCTCAGATATTCCATATCAAGTTACCACGTGGCAGCTGATCATGACTGTGCTTTTCGCTATTGCCTTAAAAGTTTTTAGAAGTTTTTACATTGAGATAATTGCAGAGTCACATACAGTTGGAGAAAGTAAAACAGGAGACGCCCTGCATCTTTTGCAGACCTCCCCGGTGGAGACGTCTGCAGAATTAACATTACAACCATCACACCGACAGTTAGGGTAGAGAGCACTCGGTCGCCACAGGACTCCCTTGTCGTCGTCACCCTGCACCCGTGTCCACGCCCTTCTTTCCCACCCGTCCCTAGGCCCTGGCGGCCACTAATCTGGCGAGTTTATCAGATACCTTCTCCCGGTCTGGAGCTTGTCTTTTGCTTTTCTTAAGTCTTTAGCAGAACTGAAGTATAATTTGGATAAGTCCAGTTTATCAGTTTTTGTTTTATGGATCATGGTTTTGGTGTCAAGTTCAAAGAACTCTTTGCTTAGCTCTACATCTCAAAGATTTTCTTCTGTGTTCTTTTTTTAAAAAAAACACATGTATTTATTTGGCTTTGTGGGTTCTTAGTTGCTGATCTTTGCTGCGTCCTGTGGCGTCTCGTGGCCGCACGTGTGCTCTCAGCGGGGTGTGCGGCCTCGGGAGCGCAGCACACAGGCTTCGCTGCTCTGTGGCACACAACGTAGTTTCCTGACCAGGGATCGAACCCACGTTCCCTGCACCGCAAGGCAGACTTTCAGCCCCTGAACCACCAGGGAAGTCTCTGCGTTCTTTCCTTTAATAAAACTTTCCCTTACTTACACATGCTAGTCCATGATCCATTTTGAGTTAATTTTTATGTGAAATATTGAGATGCAGGTTAAGCTTCTTTTTTTTTTTTGACCTGTATATGTTCGGTTGCCCCAGCACCATTTGTTGAAAAGGCTGTGTTTCCTTCCTTGAATTGCCTTTCATCTTTCTCAAAAATCAGTTGAGCATATTAGCGTGAGTCTGTTTCTGGGGTCCCTGTTCCATTGTGCTCTGCTAATACCAAAATGTAAGTTACTGTTGCTTATTTTAAGTCTTGAAATTGGGTCAATTGGTTCCCCATACCTTATTTTTCATTTTCAAAATTGTTCTGGATATTTTAGTTCCTTTGCCTTTCTATAAATTTTAGAATAGTTTGTCTAATGTGGAAAAAGTCTTGTTAGGAATTACATTGAGCTGTATATCAGTTTGGAGAAATTGACATCTTGACTCTGCCGAATCTTCCAGCTTTATTTATTTAAATCTTCTTTGATTTCTTTCATCATTGTTGTGCACTTTTCAGCATTTAAATCCAGTATGTGTTTTACTAGATACACCAAAGTATTTGGTTCTTTCTTTGAGTGATTGTCAATCGTATTATATATTTAATTTTCTTATCCATGTGTTTGTTGCTAATATCTAGAAATACAGGGTTTTTGTTTTTTTTAATATTTGTCTTGTCTTCTGTGACCTTATTGAACTCACTGGTTCTGGGAGATTTTTTTGGTAGATCCCTAAAGATTTTCTGTGTAGACAGTCTTCAAATAGGGACAATTTAATTTCTTCATTTCTGATATGTGTGCTGTTTATCTCCTTTTATTGCTATACTGATTGACTAGACCTTCCATTATTATGTTGAAAAAGATTAGTGAGTAGACATCCATGCCTTATTCCCCATCTTAAGGGAAAAACTATTCAGTCTTTCACGATTAAGTATAATGTTAGCTGTAGGTTTTTGTAGATGCTATCAAGTTAAGAAGGTTTTGCTCTGTTTCTGTTTTCCTGAGATTTTTTATCATGAATGGCTGTTGACTTGTGAAATGTTTTTTCTGCTTTGAATCAGTATGATTAGGTAGGTTTTTTTTCCCTTTATCTTAAGTAGTGATTTTGTATGAGTAATATGATTATTTTTTTCATGGAACCAACTTTGCATCCTGGGATAAACCCCACTTGGTCAAGTGTATAATTCTTTTTGTAGTATATTATTCAGTTCTGTTTTCAAATGTTGTAAGCATTTTTGTATCTGTATTTATGAGGGATATTGGTCTGTAGTGTTCTTTTTTGGTGCTGTTCTTTTCTTGGTTTGGTATCAGGGTAATACTTCATAGAATAGAAAAGTGCTCAGTCCTCTGTTTTGAGGGGAGTGGATTTGTAGAATGAGTAATAATTTGTCTTTAATGATTCTTTAAACCAATGAAGCCATCTAGGCCTTGATACTTCTTTTTGGGGGAGGTTTTAAATTATGAATTTCATTATCCTGATAACTTATAGGACTGTTCAGGTTATCTATTTCACATTGAGTGACTTGTGGTAGTTTGTTTTTGAGGGGTTGGTCTGTTCTGTTCAAGTTGTTAGTTGGTAGGATCCCCTTCTTACCTTTTTGATGTCTGAGGGTCTGCAGTGATAACCCGTTTCATTCCTATGATAGTGATTTGTCTTTTCTCTCTCTTTTTTCTTTGTCTTGCTAGGGTTTGTCAGTTTTACTGACTCCCCCCCCACCTTTTTTGGTTCCCCCAAAGAATCAGCTTTTTTGTTGATCTTAAATGTTTCTGTTTTTTTGTTCTAAATTTCATTTATTTCTGCTTTTAATTATTTTCTTCCTTATGCTTGATTTGGGTTTATTTTGCTATTTTTTTTTTAGTAGGTTCTTCAGATGTGTGCTTAGATTACTAATTCAACCCTTTAATTTCTTTTTTCTATTATATGTGTCTATGTTATATATTTCCCTCTCAGGAATTTTAGCTGTCTCCTACAGATTTGTATTTCATATTTTCATTTTTATTCAGTTCAGTATATTTTTATTTCACTTGAGACTTATTATTGTAAGTATATATTCCACTTGAAAAGAATATATATTCTGCTCTTGTTGAATGGAGTATTCTGTAAATGTCAGTTAAATCCTGTTGACTGATATTCTTACTGAATTTTTAAAAAATATTCTGAGTTGATTTTCTGCTCTGTTCATTGTTGAGAGAAGGTCTTCAGCTATAATCATGGGTTTATTGATTTCATATTTAAGTTTGTAAATTTTTGTTTCACATATTTTGCAGCTCTGTTTAGTTCATGTGTGTTTAGGATTGTTATATTTTCATGGTGGATTGCTTTTTATCATTATACAATGTGATTCTTTAGCTCTGGTAATTTTTTTGCTAATATTAATATAGCTGATTATCTCTTTTGTTTAAGTTTTTCATGGCATATCTTGTTCCATCCATTTAGTTTAGGTCTGCTTAAGTCATACTTTTTAAAATTTTAGTTTTAAAAAATTTTATTGGAGTATAGTTGGTTTATAATGCATTAATTTCAGGTTTACAGCAAAGTGATTCAGTTATACACACACACACAGATTCCTAAGTCATATTTAAAGTATCTTTTAGATAGTATGTATTCATGTTATATTTTTTTTAATTTACTCTGCCAGTCTCTTTTAATTGATGCATTTGTACTACTTACATTTAATTATTGAAACATTAGGACTTATGTCTGCCAAATAAGTTTTCTGTTTGTTCTGTATTTCTGCTTTTGTTTTTCCTGTTTTCCTGTGAGTACATGAACGTGTTTTAGAATTGCATCTTGAAAATATTTTTTAGTGTATTTTCTTTGTATAGCATTTTTAGTGGTAGCTCTAGATTTTATATTAGCTATATTATACTTAGCTTCTCTTAGTCTGCTGGTATCATTTTTTGAAACTGAGTGACGTTTAGAAACATTACCTCTCTTTATGTACCTTTATCTTTTCTCATTTATAATTTTCTTAAATATTTCTTCTGCATGTATTTAGAAATCACATCATAAAGTGTACTAATTTAGAAAACTTAAAAGAGGAAAAGCAAGTTCTCTTGTATTTCCCTGTCTTGTGGCCTTTCTTTCTTCCTTACTGAGTTTCAGGGCTCCAGTTTCTACTGTTTCTTTTCTGTCTAGAGAGATTCCTTAAGGCATTCTTTCAGGGTAGATCTGTCCATGACAAATTCTCTGTATTGGCAAGGATTTCTTTGGGTTTATGCTGATTAGGATTTTCTCAGTTTCTTGCAACTGTAGATTTATGTCTTTTGCCACTTTGGGGATATTTTCATTCATTGTATCATTGAGTACCTTTTCAAACCTGCCTTCTTAGTTTTCTTCTTCCTGGAACCTGATGACACAAATGTTGGATATTTTGTTACAGTACTACGTATTCCTGAGACTCTTTATTTTCTCTCTCTCCTCTCTGTCATTCAGATGTATATAGGTTCATTTTCCAGTTCACTGATTGTTTTCTCTATTCTGCTCTTGAGCCCATTCACTGATCTTTTTATTTCAAATGTATTTTTTAATTCTAAAACTTTGATTTGGTTCTTCTTTATATCTTTTCTTTACTGAGGTTTCTGTTTTTTCATTTGTTTCAAGCTAGTTTCATAATTATTGTTGAAACATTTTTACCCTGACTGCTTTAAAAGTGTGTCAGATAATTTTAACTTCTCCGTCATTTCTGTGTTAGTATCTATAGACATATAATCTGAAATCGTTCTGGTTCTTCGTGTGCCTCATCAGTGCCAAGTGGCGCCTAGTTGACGCCTGGCCGTCTCCATGCTGTGAGACCGTGGGTCTTATTGAAGCCTCCTTCTGACACTCTGTGTCTGACGGCGCTCTAGCAAAGCAGCCGAAGTCACTACTCCACCGTTGCCAGGTGGGAGTGGAGATCCACGGATCCCGCTCTGCCTCTGTGGACGCCCCAGGGCTGCTCCTCGTTACTGCTGGGAATAAGCAGCTGTTCAACTGCCCAGGTGGTTTGCACTGACCCCGGTCAACAGAGAAGGCCAGTTCATGGTACCATAGCGTGGATCTTCACTGTGCTGGCCTGGGTGGAGGTGGACCACAGTCTTCACTGTGGGGTTTGACTGGAGTGATTGCTGTCTAAAAGGTTTCTGTTTGCCTGTTGGTCTTTGTCCTTTGGCTAGAGAAAGCAGCCTTTCATTGGGTTTTTTGGTCACATCCTTTGGCATTTCCAGTTTCTTCAGTTCCAACTCTTGAAAAAAGGCAAAAGAAAACCCAAAGAACTCACCACCGTGTTGTTCCTTGGGTCCCAGGGTCCCTAGCTGATTTGTCCTCTTATATTTATTATTTAAACGACATACAAGGTTTTTAGTTGTACTTAGTGGAAAGAATAGGAAAAAGTATATTTACTTAATGCCTCCAAAAGGAGAAAGCAGTTCCCCTCCTCCATTCTGTGGTTTGTGGGATCTTAGTTTCCTAGCAGGGATTGAACCTATGCCCCCTGAAGTGGAAGCGTGAAGTCCTAACCACTGGGCCCCCAGGTAATTCCCAGAAATTCTTTTAAATATTGACTTTTTAAGAGTCAGTACACACTGTTTGACACACTATTTTGTGTAATAGTGTGTAAAATTTCAAAGGTACAGAATCTGTGTCCGTTTTCATATAGAAACTTTGCTAATTGTAATTGAATTATACATGTGCATAAATAAGCCCTCTGTCTGGCAACATTGATCTGGAACATAGCAAGGATTTGGCTTCTGTCCTTATGGGAATACCGGCATACCTTGGAGAACTGTGGATTTAATTCTAGAGTGCCATTTTAAAGCAAATCTTGCAATAAAGTGAGTCATACTTTTTGGTTTTCTAGTTTGTATGAAAGTTACATTTACACTATGCTGTGGTCTGTTGAGTGTGTAATAACATCTAAAAAACGGTGTATGTACCTTAATTTAAAAATACTTTATTGTTAAAATATCCTAACTTTATCATTGAGTCTCCAGCAAGTTGTTTTTTGCAGGAGTAACATCAAAGATCACTGGTCACAGATTCTCGTAACAAATATAGTAACAGTGAAAAAGTTTGAAATAGAAGAGAATTATCAGAATGTGACAGGAACATGGAATGAGCACACACTGTTGGAAGAGTGACTTGGTAGACTCACTTTGGAGAAGGCAATGGCACCCCACTCCAGGACTCTGGGCTGGCAAACCCCATGGATGGAGGAGCCTGGTGGGCTGCCGTCGATGGGGTCGCTAGGAGTCGGGCCGACTGAGCGACTTCACTTTCAGTTTCACTTTCCTGCATTGGAGAAGGAAATGGCAACCCACTCCAGTGTTCTGCCTGGAGAGTCCCAGGGACGGGGAGCCGGGTGGGCTGCCATCTATGGGGTCACAGAGTCAGACACGATCGAAGCGACTTAGCAGCAGCGGCGGCAGCAGACTCACTTGATGCAGGGTTGCCACAAACCTTCAAGGTGTAAAAAAATGCAGTATCTACAAAGTGCAGTAAAGGGACGCACAATAAAACAAGGTCTGCCTGTACAAAGAAGCAAACTGTCTCATCTGTAGTCTCTCAGTCTAATTGGGCAAGAAGACCAAGTGTCCAGTAGATCAGGGGAGTGCTCAGATGCCCCGCAGTCCATAAGAAGGGGGAAGATAAATGTCATCAGCAAACGTGATCAGATTATAAATTAAATCTGCTTTTTTCAGTTCTCTTAGGAGTAATTTATTATAGACTTGTCCCATTTTATTCAGTATTTTATTTGAAGCCTACTGCGTGCCAGGCTACTGCATTTAAGTATTGGTAAAATATGTATGGTATATATGGTAGAGTATTGATATAGTGTTTGAGTATTGGTAATATATATGGTAAAAAATATGTATGCTAAAGTATTGATCTAGCATATAAGTATTGGTAAAATATGCTCCTTTCCTTTTAGAAACTCAGCTTTAGTTTGAAGCCAGGGGTGGGAAGCAGGTATAAGAAAGCAGATCCTTAAAATTTTAACAGTGCAGTGTCGTTCAATTTATATTAATGGTAATCTTACTCACCCAGTAGACAGATCCTACAAGAGGAGGTAGCTAGAGTCCTAAATAGGGTCAAAGAAGGCCACAGAGAGATGGTGACACGTCAAGCTTGGAGGATAACTGAAGACATAAAAAGAAGCAGGATGGAGAAGAGCACCCCATGCAGAGGAACCCCGGGAGAGGAGCTTGGCAGAGAGTGGGGGGCATGGGCATTGTTGTGAGGCTCCAGTGTAATGGTAGCATGTACAACTATACATTAACCAATAACAAGTTGGTTATTTTTAAATGTTTAGATTTTTAACAACCTACTTGCTGTGATCCAAGTCAGTGATTTTTTTTTTTTAATTGCAGTAAGACCACAAATGGTAGTGGTGTTTAGTCACTAAGTCATGTCCAGCTCTTTTGTGACCCCATAGACTGTAGCCCACCAGGCTCCTCTGGCCATGGGATTTCCCAGGCAAGAATGCTGAAATGAATTGCCATTTCCTCCTTCAGGGGAGCTTCCCGACCCAGGGATTAAACCTGCATCTCCTGCATTGGCAGGTGGGCTCATTACCACTGAGCCCCCCGGGAAGCCCTAAGATGACAGTATCTAGAGCTTTATTTTGTTAATGTATTTAGGAATATGCTAGGATTGTTGGCAGCTGTTATATTCAGTGGGTCATAAATAGATGGCAGATTCTTTCCTGAGACACTTACATCTGTATGTGTATGTACCTTGATTCAGAAATAATTGCAGTGTACACTTGCATGTATTTGACATAGAACTTTAAGAGACTCCTAGAGTTCTGTCCAACCAGAAAGAATTTACCTTGCAAAGTCTTTATTGAGCTCTGCAAAAGAGATTATATCATCATTTTCCTCAGGAGCCAGTTTCATCTGAAGGTGGTTTTTCCATATATCCCTCTATGCTGATCAGCAGGGAGACATGGTGTTTTATATGGCAGTGTCTGTGGACATGGTCCTCCTACATAACTAGAGTTTCCTTTCAGATTTTTACAAAGTGTAGTAACTTACCTGGAAAGCCTAACATTAAAATACTGTGTTGTGTGTGTTGAGCCAAATGTAGCTTGTGTTTGTTGCTCTGTGCTTGGAACATTTTTTAATTATATGGTCCAAGAATTAACCTATTTTTTTATTTCTTATTGCAGATGGAGTCTGGTGGTACAGTTTTGAGTACCAACTGGTCTGATGTAGGTAAAAGGAAAGTTGAAATCAATCCTCCTGATGATATGGAATGGAAAAAGTACTAAATAAATTAATTTGTTATCACTGTATCGCGTATATTCACCTAACGCCCATTGTGTATTAATATTGCATTCTTGAATTTTGAACACTGAGTACATCTTTTCAAAGATTATACCTCTTTACCTCTTTGTGCTTTAGAAATTATTTTCCTTCAAGTGTTCTAAAAAGTCTAATGAAGAATGAAGATCATATTTTATCACTTTTGTCCTTAAGGATTTCAGATATGCTGAAATGGAGTGAAGTATCATGTGCTACTAGACAGATTATTTCTACCTAGTAGTGGGAGTGGAGAAATCATTAACGGTTATATCTTGGGTTATTGCCTTATTTTTGATGCAGTATTCTATTAATTTATTAGATGTGGCAACTTTGGGTGAGCATAGATTTCTCGATTTCAGTGTTAGATCATTTGCTTTTGAAAACTGCTTTTGAATGGAGTTGTAAATACAATTTTTCTATGAAAAAGTTTGGTTTATTTACCTTTTTCTTAAGTTTTTAATGAAAACTTTGAGAAATTATTTATCACAGGGAATTCCCATTTGATTATTTTTATGAGAAATATTTGTAATTGCACTGAGAATTTTGGTCCTTACCTTTCAAATTCCTGTGTAAAACATTGACACCTGAGTTTTCTATTCTGTAAATTAACTATACTGAAGTCTAATCTGTAAAGCTGAGTCACACATTAATTTAGAAGCGCCCAACTCCACTTCTTGCTGCTTTTGCCACAGCAGGATTTCTGAAATTACAGCACTGGTGGCTTGATTTGGTTTTTGTGTTTTTTTCTCTATTATAAAATCTCTCTTCTCACAGCCCCATGATTACTTTTGGTGGTTTAGGGCAGCTGTTGAGAGAGTAAATTAATATGTATATATTTAGTATGTATTCTGTTTCTAGAATAAATAGATACCATGGGAATACAAAAACCAAAAGACATGATCATTAACTTCAAAGACTTTATAATCTAGCAGAGAGAGAAAATTAACATTCATGAGGGAATTATGGAATGGTTGAATGTTGAGCTTATTATAAATAAGAGGTTTGAGGTAGAAAAAGTGTTCTATGGTTAAAACTCTTGACAGTCCAAGCTGTTGCAAAGCAGAGGCCATGGATGACCTGTGGGCCTGATTGGTTTTCTCATTGTAATTTCAGAACCAGAGTGCCCTCGAGGTTGGTGTCTGTTAGGTCTCACATTTTGTGGCAAAGTAGTGCTCTGTACCCTCACAGCAGAGGATAGATGGGAGGCACATTAGCCGTTGTGTCCAAAGAGAGTGGGGGGGACTCAGCCTTTCGATGTGAATCGTTTGGCGTGATGTGTAGGCGAGTTCTTGAGGAAAGAGTTGAGTTGACACCTCGGCTTGCTGCCACTGCTTGCTTACGCATGCCGCAGTTTCCACTCAACCTTCTACTTTTCTTTTGTTCTGGAACACTGAAAGAAAAGGCAAAATGAAGTTCTTGCATATATGACTTTCTAAGGTTTTCTGCTTGGGAAACAAGGTAGTGATCTTGTTTTCTCAGTACCATTAGTCCTCAGGGGGCTCTCGTTACAGAGTTAATAAGTCAAAGGCCTACAGCACTACCCCAGAGATAAGACTCCTGGCTCCAGCAAGTCCCTACCACCCATTCGCTTTAAAATCCTTAACAGATTTCCAGCCTTCCTATGTCTTAGTTCCTTTATCTGTAAATAATCTATCGGGTCTTAAAGTTTAATTAAAAGTCCATGATTCTAAATAAGGAAGCGTGTTTGCCTCTTTTGAAAGCAGCTTCTTTTTTAGGAATGACACTGTTATAACAGAAGTGAGGTTTTTGAAAAGGTTCTAATACTATTAATAGTTTTGCTTGCATTTTAAAGGATGTATTATCTACAGTTTGTTTATCTGTTGCCTAACCATGTGGGATTCAGGATTTTGCTGAGCCACATGGCGTTCCTAATATACATGACTTTGTTACACAATGCCTAGTCTAAATACAGTAGGTTTATGGGTGAAGAAGGTAATTTTAAGAAGTGGTTTGGATGGCTTGCCTTAAAGTAACATGCTAAAGTACTGCTTCTCTTTACCATTCTGTGCAATGAAAATTTATGACTCCAGAAAGTTAAAAAACTTCATTTTGAGCCTCATAACTTCTTGTCTCCTATCTCAGCTTGGGTATTAATTGGTCCCACTTTCTTTCTAGCCTCGCAGTTTCTTCCTCCCTGCCTGCTCCCTCCCCTCCTTCCTGGGTCCTAACCACTAAGCCACCAGGAAACGCCAACACTCCCATTTTCAGTTCTCAGATCTTCACTCCTGCTCTGGTTATCCTCTTGTTTCTCCAGAACATGTGTTTTTTTCTCTTAGCATGTGTTTTCTTTTTTGAGGCTTAGTCTTGGAATACATTTTTTCCTTAGATTCTTCATCTCTTCTGAGTGTATGTGTGTGTTCCTTCAGTCATGTCCGGCTCTTTGCAACCCTCTGGGCTGTAGCCTACCAGGCTCCTCTGTCCATGGGATTCTCCAGGTTGCCAGTCCTTTCTCCAAGGGATCTTCCTGACCCAGGGATTGAGCCCACATCTCTTGCATGGCAGGCAGATTCTTTACCACTAGTGCCACCTGGAAAGCCCCTCTGTTTTCCTAATTTCTGTAATTATTTGCACTTTGATGTTTTCCCAAAATTTTACTGTCTTCAAAGAATCTTGAAGGGATAATCTGCTTCTTTAAATTTTGCTATAAGGGAATCTTTAGGTGGCTATACCAACAGGTTTGAAACATCAGGGTCAGTTTAGGGAATTTGCTGTCATGTGTCCCAACCACAGTTACTAACCAGCAAGTTCAGTCTTTAACAAAGGCAGTTAGTGGCTGCTTGAATAATCTGGTTTCTCTATCTTTATTTGGAGTGAAGAAAAAGATTTGTTTGTACTAATAACTATTATAGTTTCCCCTGACCCCAGCTTTTTCATTCCTTTGATTTGTGGTGCTCACTAACTGCAAAACATCGATTCATCACGGCTGTTGTCTCCCCGAGTCTGGAAAAACTTGTTTGTTCTTAGCAGGTTAACTATATAGGATAAGGAAGAAAATAATTGTTTAGATAAATTTCAAGTGAACATTTGAAATGTAGCTATGTCACTATGCTATTATGAATAGTTTAGATAGACATTTTAATTCAATACTGAAGTATTTTTTGGCTCTCCTTTCCTATTTTACCCTTCTCTCCTTCCCCAGTTATCTACATGTCAGATTAGGTCATTGATCTGAGATACATCATGGACCCAGAGCAGTATGGCCTGTTAAATGACCATCTGATCTGCCCAGTGAACTTTCATTTTATGGAGACCTTCATTATCCCAATTAGAGTACATGTTTCTGACTTGTCGCTATTACTGACATTTCCAAAAACAGGTGAACGTTTCTGGGTGTTTTGGGTGTGTTTTTGTTTCTTACTTGAGCTACTCTTTTTGGTACCAGCTGTCTATAAAAAGGTTACCTTTACGTTCTTGCCTGCTATTTTAGCCCCGTGAGAGTTATGGATATCTTGATGACCACATCCTCCATCCAAAAAAATTACATATATATGTCTCCATTATCTCTGCATTGGAGGAACCAAGGGGGAGGAAATATAAAAAGCTAAAAAGACGAAATAGTGACTTCTGTGCCAGGAGGGTCATGTGCAGCTTTTATTTTCGGCTGCACCAGGCACATGCGGGATCTTAAGTTCCCCGAAACCAGGAATCAAACCAGTTCCCCCTGAAATGGAAGTATGGTGTCTTAACCACCGGAATACCAGGGAAGACCCCATGTGTAGTTCTAAATGAGAAGGCTTTGTCAGCATTGATCCAGTTTCTTTTATCTCCAACAGTGCATATTCTCTTGTAAAATCATCTTACACATACCAAAAGATTTTACTTTGGAAACGTTTGGGAACTTGTGGGGAAATTGGAAATAGTGATTTACTCAAAAGGGTAACTGTTGGGGGCTACTCTTCCAACTTGCTTCTGAAATGAATTCAACTCTTAGCCTCTCTTCCTCTCTCAGTAAACGTATCCCCCCCAGATCAGCTAAAATCATACACATTGCTAACCTGTGAGAGCAGTAACAGTGGTAGCTGTTCTCTACTAGGGCTTTTTATGGGCTGGGTGTGTTCTGTCTGTACTACCTTGTTTGTAACAGCCTTGTGCAGTAGGGATGCCACCCAGTCAGATCAGAGAAAGCAGGCCCAAGTAAAGTTCTTTGCCTAGTTCACGCCACTGCTAAGCGGTGAGCTGGCATTTGAACTGAGCGAGGTCCAGCAGACTTAGTTCTCGTGCTGTTTACAACTGAATGGATTGGGTGGCAGTGATTCTTATTGATGCCTGAAGTGTCTGGCAGTGAAGCACCGGATGTGCAAGTTGAAGTTTTAAATTCTTATACCTGGGCTGGGAAGTGTATTTCTTAAAGATCAGAATATTATCATCAGTTTCTTAAGAAGGAAAAGTTACTTGGAGTCTAGATCTCTTGCCCTTTGTAGAGGTAATACAAGCATGTGGTCCTGACTTGTATGGAAGATTTTGATTTTCTCAAATGCAGATAATTACAGAGAAACAAGATATGCTTCCAACTGTACAGCTGAAGGAAGACTAGCACATTATTCCTGACATACTCTTGTTCATTAAACTTGAGCTCACACTAGTTTTCCTTGTTCTAATGCTAAAATTGTCCTAAGGTTCTTCTCCTACCTAGTTACACATATTAGGATCAATGAAGCCCTGATTTTTTTCAGGAAAATTGGAATGATTCAGATTTAGTCCATTTGTTCCGATCATGTTAGCATTTTATATATGTTCTGAATTTTGGCTTGTCTGGAATCTTCCAAATGTTACCTTTGCTGTGCTTTCAATTTGATTTTTTTTTAACTCTTACGAAGGCATTGAGACTTCTCATACATATCTCATTGACTTTATTTTCTCTTACAAGGTTCAGTTATAAAAAAAATGTTTCAAAAACAGTATTGTTGGCCCCCAAATGATTTTTCTAATATAAAGTAAGTTTAATAAGTATAAAATAGCCACCAAAGAATAACCCATCAAAGTAAATATTGACACCTGTTATTTGTGGTCAAGTACATTTATGTTTTCTTCTGTTAGACTTCAAGGCTGGTATGTTTCTAGTAAAACGCTCACAAGTGTGAGACACCTCACATCTGCTGTTTCTGCAGCAGCAGCTCCCTGACGGCTGCTGAAGTTCTGACGCTCAGTAGAAGGAAGCTCGAGCTGTCTGCCGAGTGGGGGCCAGCTCCCCGCACTCCCCACTCCCGTGTGTTTCACCTGAGGGGCGGGAATCAGCAGTCATCTTCCAATCTGAGATCCCCAAATCTCTGTGTTTATTGATCTTTTGCCACTTGTCAACAGCCCCTTCTTGAATTCCTCTTCAGTAATTTTGCCTTTTTTAAACTTTTTCAAGAGCCTTTTGTCATTCAGAAGTTTCTCCATGGAGGAAAATAGGAGTAAAATAGTCTTCAGTGTTTATAGGTGGGCATTTGCAGCTATACTGCTCCACAGCACAGCTGTGAAAGCTCTAAACAGCAGTCAGCTATTACACATACCACGTGCCTGATGCGCCGTTAAGTGCGTGACGTGGCAGGACTGCGTGGTGGTTCAGTGCGTGGACTCTGAAGACTGCCTGCTGGAGATCAGTCCTGGCCACACTGCTTACCAGCTGTGTGACAGCGGGCCGTTGCTTCATGTCTGCGCCCCAGCCTTCCTGTGTATGAAACTGGCCTAATACCTACCTTGTGGGCTTTGATGGGTTGAAGGCGTTAATTCTATAACTATCCTAATCCAGATGGTTCTAAAAACTAAACTGGTGTGTGTGTGACTCAGTGGTTAAAAATAAAATCTAAACTTAAAATATGAATAGTCATATTTTACTGTAGAAATATTCATTTGTTCACTAACAGAATGCTAATACTACTGCAGATCCTGCTGAGGTTATTATGGAACACATAATACATCTATATTACGTTCTAAAACTTCTGAATCCACAAACACATCTGGCCCCAGAGTGTTTGAATCGGGTTAGATGCACTCACATGTGAAGCGCAGAGAGCGGGTGCTTAATGTTGCGGACGACGTCAGTATCTATCATGCATTTAGGCCGAGAGGTTTGAATACTGTAGAGAGCCTTTCTAAGTTCAGTGCTTCACGATTGAGGGTTCTGTCTTATCAGCTAGTTAAAAATAATTAGTGTAATTTAAAAAAACTATAGCAGGAGCATACAAGTTGATCTAAAAACTTTTGAATCAGTAGTTATTTTCATTTACTTAAGCAGAGCTTCAATATGCACGTGTTGTCAGCACTACTTTAAAAAGAATCATAAAGTGTGGCCAGAATGTACAGACTGTGTAGACTGTTAAGGGACTTCCTTTCAGAAGTTCTTTGATTTTAATTCCATTTTAATTTAAATCACAAAACAATAAAACTATTAGGGCTTATAAAAGCCAGTTGCAAGATCACACCACTTGGAACCCACAGATTCTGTCCTGTTACTTCCATTCGTGCACAGAGGCTGATAGTTGCTTTTGCAAGGGTTAGTTCATGGGTCTCTTCCCTCTCTCCCCTGCTCCCTGCCCCTCAGACCGTCGGTGAGGAGCAGAATGTCTGTGCGGTACCTTGTATATATACTGTATGCTCAACTATAGACTCAAGTTCAGGGGTCTTGTCTCTCAGCTGCCACTTTTTGTCAGTCATTTGTATTCTAGCATTGACCTTTTCTGTGACCTATTTTACTATAGATGAACACTTTGCTAATTTAACTGGTTTAATGTAGTGCCTATGAAATATGCTAAGAAATTGAATGTCTTCCCTTGGAATTACTACTGAACTATATTGCTGTTTGTTAGTTGCAAAATGATCAGTTTCTTTCATTTTGACTACCACAGAGGTAACTTTTATAGCAGAAAGGAAACACATGAATCTGAAATCTTAAAATCCCTATTTTGATGTTCATAATAGTGTTGAGGGCAGGTGACTTAACCCTTCTGAACTTTTTTTGCCCTGGATGCTTATTACCTGTCAGGGCTATGAGGGGTTAGTTTTCCTGACTCAAAAGTGTGTGGCCAACAAATGTCAGTTAAGTATAAAGTCCTTGAATTTTTTTTTTCCCCCTCAGTGCTGTTGAGTATTGGAATTCCTAAAAAGAAGGTAACAGATCTGTTACATGTGCTGTTCAAGGGCTTTTGTAATTCATCCTCAGCCATAAATGTATAAATTTTTTCAGTTGTTTCTCAAACTGCTTCACCAGGCACACAGGAATAGTCTCGGGGTTTGCATACGTTATACGCTAAGAGCCGTGTAGTGAGTATTTTAGACTGTGTGTGCTGCATCAAGACCGCTGCATGGTCGTCTTGTATTTAGTTTGCAGACTTCTGCTCTCGCTCAATATCCCATGTGTTTTTACCCCTTCCACCCAACCTGGAGGGCCTGTCTCCTACTGTCGTGTCAAACTGAGCTCCCGTGCTGCCCCCGGGAAAGCTGTGTGATCTTGTGCTACCCTGCCCGCCACTGGCTTGGCAGCAGTTGGATCGGGTTATTTGCTTATGGTTGGCCTCAACCTGTTAGAGCCATTGATAGATCAGACCAAAACCACAGAATCATATGGACGTGTTTGAGAGTTTGATGTATCTTTTATCAAGTCACTTCGGTTGACTCATTTCTTTGCTCCTGTGACTGGGCTGCTTCGGGGAGGGTGGCGCGGGCTGGCTTCCAGCTTTGTATCTACAGTACTTCCCGGGTGCATAGAGAAGAAGCCTTCACAATTTGGTAAATGGTCTTCATGTTGCACGCTGCAGAGAGAAATGTCCTTATTTTCTTCTCTCCATTCCTCTTCATTCTTTAAGTGTCCTCAGAATACTTTTGTGAAGTCACCCGTTCCACACCCCATCATTCACTGCCACTCCAGCTGTGATGTGGAGGTGTCTCGTTGATGCCTTTTTAAGGGACCTCCCAGAGTTTCACTGGTTTTAGGGTTAGCTGTGTGGTATCTTGTTCTACCCTGTGTGTCTTACTTCATTATTCACTTACTTTTGGATCTTTGATGCAGAACATAATGCCTTTCATGTAGTAGATATCTAAGTGTTGGAACTGTTGTTTTACACCAGACTAAATAGTTTTTAAAAATTGTACTTTGTTTCTAATATGTGACCTTGGTATTATGTAGTCATCTGCATATAAAATAGTAGTTTTTAAAATAGATGATTAACGTCTGGTCATGAGAACCAAATCTGATTTGTTTGGCTGTCTTCATCACTAGAGGGAATAGCAGTTATGTAACTAATCAAAAACCATGTGATAATTCAGGTATTTTTGGGATTAATTTTAATTTTTAGTTTCCTTTTATTCTCCCCTCAACATTTTAAAACCAAAATATGTGGATTTCCTAAAAGAATGGACTGACATTTACTTTCGTATTAGGTTAGTCATTCTTTGAGAAGAAATTTTGAGCCCAAGAAACTTAGGTATAGTAAAAGAGGCCAGAGTTGTACGAATCCAGGAATTTGTGTGGAGATATGCACAGATCTGGAAACCAAGAGTGAATCAAGCAGTTTAACTTATAAGCATACCAACTTCTGGAGGTGAAAATTTGAACTGCTTACTAGTATATTTTTTTCTGGAAACCCCCCAAAGAAATGCTGAGATACTGAATGCTGTATGAACCTCTTTGGTGAAAGTTGCATACTTTATTTTTGTAAACAATACCTTTGCGGTCTTTCTGTCAAAAGCCATACTTTTTTTTCTTGGAGTGGGTTTTCACTTTAATATAGGTAATAGAATAATATATAGAGTAATATAGAAAGTGAAAAATTCATGTTCATGGCATCATACCCGTGCTCATCCACGTTGAAGGCCAGGTATGTGCCAGACACTGTTTTCCAAACCAGGGGGATGCACCGGTGAATGAATTCTCTGCATTTATGGAGCCTAGCTCATGGGGGAAATAGGCAGAGTGTAAGTTAATGATGTTAACTAGATGCCAAGGGAGAAAACTGCATATGCAAAGAGGACAATCGTGGTTGAAACGTGTTGTAGGAGCCCGGTTGAGCACTCAGAGAGCAGGAGATTCCTAAATACAGACTTGAAGGAAGTAGGGGGAGCCGAGAACCGGCACCGCCAGCAGAAGGAGCAGCGGGCGCCAGGGAGGCGGCGGGGCTGGGGCGGAGTGGGCGAGGGGGAGACTGAGTGGAGGTGAGGGGGCCTTGAGGGTGGTCCTGGTGAGGCGCTGGTAGCCAGTGCAGGGCTCGCCCGGCTTAATGTGAAACCCTGTTCTCAGTGCTGTACAGTTATGTCTTCAGCTTTTATTAGATGTACATGCTGTCAAATCGAATGTAGTTTATAAATCTAACAGGTGGCAGTGAGGTTTTACTCTGAACACCTGATGATGTGGATGAGCTTGAGTTACAGTTTATGACTTAATGGGTACATGTGAAGTCCTTAGGTTCAATATTTTATTGAAATACTTATCTCAGTTGTTTTCACGTAACAGGTGATAACTACGCTTTAGTTTAATCTTTGTTTAGCAAAGCTGTTTCCTGTTCTGGAATCTAAATATAGAAGGCTAGATACTGAGGCGAAATTCAGTTAATTAGAACAACTGATTATGAACAGAAACTTCATAAGTGTGGCATAGGATTAGGTGTTTAATAGAATTGTCAAAGTCTGATCAGCAGGCGTGTTTTTATGGGCCATCTGGCGAGACTAGAAGTAATTTTGGTGCCTATACTCCCTTAAACATGTATTTGCATTCTGTTCCTTGTCAACATGAGACAAAATCAGACTTTTAGAGCCAGAACGTGTCTCAAGTACTGACTAGTCTAAATCGTTGGCTTTACAAAGGAATTTGTTCCCAGACACACTCATATACCTTTTTCTTCATAAGCGTTCTTTCACTTACACAGATAGAATTTAACTTAATGAAACTTAAGCTATTTATCCCAGTCTTGATCTGATCTTCTGAAAATTGTCCGAAATGCCAGGCAACCAAAAACGACAGCTTTGGGAAGGTATTCTGTATAAGCTTGAGGGTGAACGGCCTTTGCTTGGGAAGCTTGTTTTTTAAAATGTAGGTTTTCACTGCTTTCCTCTTGAAATTTGAATCAGTAGGTTTGGATAGGGCCCAGTAAATCTGTTTATTGTGGCTGAGTGACTTGGAAGTATGTCACCTGGGACCTTACCCTTAAAAAAGTGATTTCATGGAGTAAAAGATTAAAAAGTCATGTTATTAGCGCTAATCATCTCGGATGTCTTATTTCTGAAAAATTATAGAAAGAGGTGAAAATTATAGAACAGGTGATCTTGTTCTTTTGAAGACTGTTTCCCTCTAACGTAGATGTGCGGCAGAGGAGGGGTGCTTAGTGATTATTTTTGTCCTCCTCAACAGAACCTTACGGTCATCATGATACAAGCCATTGAATTCGTATAACCATGTTGGTGGTGCACAGACGAGAATCTTTTTCAGTCAAGTGAAGCAAATTGAGACCATTTGGACAATATGCCATTTATCATTGCTGAGATATTATTAAAATTGAGCAGAGAATACTAGAATAGTCAGTATCCATAGAGTATATATGGAATATCATAGTATTAATTTAAATAAGGCAACTTCTTTAGCAACTGGAATATTATCAGATGTTGTGTGATTACACATAGGTGCTAAATGAATTGAAAATTATAATGCTGGTTGATTAAGTTGAGTAGAATGTGTGTTAAGGGAAAGCTTTCTGGAGTGGAGATCTTTTTCACTTTGTAGTTGTATAGTTTCCTTAGTACCCTCTAGGTAGGAGTATGGTTTTAATTAAAAAGAAACCACTTGCCTTTAAAAGCATAATTTCCTGCTGAGAGAAAGTTTATGCTGGGTAAGTTTATTCCAGGTCTTTGACTATGTCAGTATAAAGTAAATCCATTATGAAAAAGATGGATAATGGTCTACGTTAATGAAATAAATAGGCAGTTGAAAAAGAAAAGTTTTGGTAAATAATCCACACCTTGGGAAGCTGAAGAACAGGGAGCTAAGGAAATCATGTTTTAAAAAAAACTGCAAGTAAATGTACAAATAATAATGCTATTTTAAGAAAAAGTGTATAGAGAGTATGTCTTCCAGACTTTCTCATTGTTATTAAGATATTTGCAGCCGTGTTACAGATGAGAAAAAGGAGATTGATTCAATTGCAGGAATTTGATATGAAGAGGATTTTTGCACAGGAGCAGGCACAAAAAGAAGAGAAATGTGACTTGTAACACCTGTAAAGTTACTAGTAAACTCAAGAAGGAACTCACAGTGGCTACACTTCTTAACACAGAAGGTTTTTACTTGGTGTTTAACCTAGGGACTTACTTACAGCTTTGTACTGATCTTTATCAATCTGTGGTGATGACATACATCCTAATAAAGACTGACTCTTGTATGTTTGATTTAAAAACTATTAAGACATGGTAAAGATTCAGTAAACGGAAACACCTTAGAAAATAGCATTAGCTGTTTGCTAGGTTAGGTTATATCAATACATGCATAAATGTGTATATAGATGTACTTACCTTTACACAGTAAGTACCTAGAAATTGTTAATTGATTACTTTTGAATGTAAGCATTTTAAATAAAATCTGTGATTGAGTCCCTTTATTGTTAAAAGTCAGTCAACACTAACTTAAACCGGTTCTGTAAATTTGATTCTAACATACTGGGCTTTTTCAAAGTGGAACCTGTATATGCATATAAAATATGAGCATGCATATATGTACAAAAGCCCTTAGAAGGAATTCAGCTTTCTTTTATAAACAGCAAAACTCTGCTTGTAAAACATTTTTGCTAAAGTTTGCATAGTTGACTCAAATTTGCACCTTTCTGTCTGCATATGCTGCTGGGGCTATCTGCATGTAGATTTTTGTTGATTCCCTCCTTCCCCTCAATAAGTCAGTTAACTTAAGAGAAAATGTGACATTTCTATAAAATAAATGTACATAAATCAGCATATTCAGCTTATGCAGAAATAAAAATTATTCCACTCACTCAAGGAATTTCCACTTTGTAAAAATGTAGCTTGTATTTCGGACTGTAATAAAATCTGGTATAAGAACAACTGTTGAGTGGGTTAAATGATTACTCTGAATACGTTTGCTTTTTTAGAGTCAACAGTTATTTGAGGTGATGGTGGGAAGGAAGTTTAAGGATGAGGTTAAATAAGTTTTTCATGTTACAGAGGAAGTTTGCTCAATGAGAGATGTTAATGTGACGTAGATCACTTACTGAAACCCAGCAGTATTGTTTCTTCATTTTCTCTGCTGACACAGCAGCACCTATCACATCTAAGACTACTGAGTCAAGATGGAAATTGAGGACCTTGAAAATGAACCTGTGGTGTCCATAAGGATTGGTCTTCCTCACCACTGAGGATTAGCTGAAGGACATGTCGAGATTCAGCACCGTGAACTGGGCAGCATTTGCAGCTTTTGGACTGACCAGGTCAGAGGTCCTTTAGGGATTAGGAGCAGTTTGTAAAGAGTTTGTATTCTGCAGTGTCCTCTCTCCTTTAACCAAATATTCTTTGTACACTTGATTCTTCTGTTACAAAGTAGATGTTTAGTTTTTTTCATTGAAAAATTTGAGTCTCTTTGTCATTCCTGCATTTAATCCAACTTTGACTTTCCCCTCTGTTGTTAAAAAGCTCAAAGCTTTAGCTCAGATGGTAAAGAATCTGTCTGTAATGTGGAAGACCTGGTCTTAATCCCTGGGTCAGGAAGATCCCCTGGAGGAGGGCATGGCAACCCACTCCAGTATTCTTGCCTGGAGAATCCCATGGACAGAGAAGCCTAATGGGCTACAGTCCATGGGGTCACCAAGTTGGACACAACCAAGCAACTGCACTTTCTTTTCTTTTTTGTCCTTAAAACATCCATTTTTTCCCCTGCTATGTTGACTTATTTAGGTGTCGAGTGACTTTCATAACAGCATAATCCCATTATCTATTAAGTAAATTATCCACCTGTATTTCATTTACTTGTGCTTTGAAGAGGGAGCACGTTTTCAAGAGGCAGCCTTCCTT
Organism: Antilocapra americana; assembly: GCA_007570785.1. Taxonomy (NCBI): domain Eukaryota; kingdom Metazoa; phylum Chordata; class Mammalia; order Artiodactyla; family Antilocapridae; genus Antilocapra; species Antilocapra americana. Next base: position 3,671,294 of record ML661908.1, on the reverse strand, counting down.
CCCTCATGACCCGTTCTCCTCCTTGCTAAGTGTAGCACCCTTCAGTTCTCACATGGAAAGCTTCCAAGGGGCTCCATGTAAAGTGGAAATGACCAGCCGCCTCCTTGCCCAAAACCTTTCATTGGTTTCTTTTTCCTTCTGTGTGTGTGTGTTTTCAGTAGCTAGGTTGTGTTTGACTCTTGGTGACTCTGGACTGTAGCCCTCCAGGCTCCTGTGTCCATGGGATTTTCTAGGCAAGAGTACTGGGGTGGGCTGCCATGTCCTCCTGGTCCTTCTTGCCCCAATAAACTCAGTTGACATGCAATATTGTTAGGAGCTTCTGCCCCTGTTTCCATCCTGATAGGCCTGCCTCAGCCTGAACACTTCGTTTCCCTGCTTGAACCGCACAGCCTCACACCTCTACCCGAACTGCTCCCTCTGCCTGGGATGCCCTTCCTGTCACCACCTGGCCAACTCGTGCTCATCCTTGAAGACCCATTGAAGGCCTTCTTTTCCCCAGAAGCCTGGTGCTCCCAAGTCTAGCAAGGCCTTCGGTGTACTGAAGCCCAGTCATCTGCCTCATGAGACCGCAAGCACTTACGGGGTGGGATCGCTGACTCCGTCTTTTTTGTTTTATTTGCAGATGCAAGTACATACAGGCTGCTGGGTGATGAGGTGGGAGGTGGTGTGCAGAACCATTGGCACTGACTTGCTTAGTAGAGGGACACCCATTTTGAAAACGTGAAATTCGTAGCTGTAGGAAGTTGCTGTCGGCTGAACAGTGTGACCACACATTTCAGTGTGTGTCTTCCTTCATCCCTTTTTTCTCCGAAGACCTAACTTGCTGTTCATCCCCTTTAGTGTAGGTATATGAGTGTTCATCTGATACTCAAGTTTGAGAAATTCTGTATGACTCGACAGATTTAAAATTGGCCACACTAGGTGTACAGCAGTCAGGTGTCTTTAGACTGTGGGACTGTCGTCGTATCACAACCTTGCATCTCTGAATCTTTGTGTTTTAGAAAACTTATTTTCTCCTTTAATCTCTCAAAACTGAGAGTCAACGCTGAAGTGTCAGAAATATGAAATGCCTGTTCATCTTCCTGATCTAATATCTCAATTTTTAAAGACAGTCCTTGGTCCTGAGATTCTTTCTGTCATTATAAATAAGCCGTTCCTCCTCCGCCGTGTCAGACAGCGCTGCCTGCCGTGTTACTAGGAGAGTAACTCACTGGTAATTGAACTATGTCGGCAGCCCAGCTTGTACTACAAAGGTGGAAGTCGTTATGCTGCTTCAGGCCCGGAGGCCACTTAACTGAAAGCACACTGAAAGGGTTTGTGAAGACCTGGTTTTCAGAATGTCAATGAAAGTCCTTCCCCGCAGGTCTGGTTAACCTTGGACTGCACTCCTTACCTCGTGCTCTTGGGTGTGGCCCTTCCCAGGGCAGCCACCTCTCTCACCAGAATTTCCCGTGAGCTGCCACCCTCAGGTGTATGTTTACTTTCAGATTTCATTATGTATCTCATTTTCCCTTTTTCGTCTCTTATTTTTATCTGGGAACTCTGGGGGCACATTTGCAAGACTAGGAATGAACAATAAAGATTGAGAACAACAGGAATTCTGAGCAAATAACAACAGAAGAAATCGTTTTAGTCATTGACTTGATTTAAAAGGAACTCAAGTGTACAGTTGAGATCTTTGACATATTGTAAGTAATTTTTCATGATTATTTCAAAATAGCTTGGTAAGGAAGGCTTAAAAGCAGACCTTCCTTGCAAAGAAAAGCAAAAAAAAAACAGCAAGTAATAAAAGGATTATTATGATATTTTAGACTTAAAACTACCCTCTCAGTATGTTTGCAATTCTGAATAAAGTTCTGTAAAGCAATTGAAAAGTGTTCTGTTCAGTGTCTCGAATAACATTGCTCAGATGGAACATAAAATACTTTATGGTCCCTTTAGCTTCAAGATGCCCCAAGCTTCAGTTGTCTCTGGAGTTTGACTTCTTCACAGCACCTGCTCCTTGAAGTGCTTTCACACCATGCCCAGGATGCGGGCCACCCACCAGCTACAAGGCATAATAACCCTGCAGGCTGAACGGCAGCCCTGGTAGTTATAAGGCCACGGGTAGTAGCCCCCCAGGGGCTCACAGATCTTCTGGCAGTGGGTGTAGCTCCTCCTGCATTCTATACAGCAGATTCCTTCATGATCCAGTCTGGGGTCGAATGTCATGCTTTCTCCTTCCTGCTGCTGTGAAATAAAAGAGAATTACTTGTGTTTCCTTCATAAGGAGACGTTTATAGCACACACATTATTTTAAAATAAGGTCTTAGATGTCTCAGTACCAGCAATCACTATTTTCCGTAAGGCGCTTTCAATCTTTAAACCTTATCCTTCAGAAACCCTTCTAGCATGAAGGAACTTCCACCCTGCCTGATCGGTCAATTACAGGGAGGTTTTTTTTTTTTAATGTTATGGTGAAGTTTCTCCATTCCCAGGTGGCACTAGTGGTAACCCACCTACCAACGCAGGAGACAAAAGAGACATGGGTTTGATCCCTGGGTCAGGAAGACCTGGAGGAGGGCATGGCGACCCCCTCCAGTCGTCTTGCCTGGAGGAGCCCAGCGGGCTGCAGTCCATGGGGGCCCAAAGAGACAAGCCTGAAGCACCTTAGCATGCATGCAGTTTCTTTATGCCTTCAATGAACCATGGTTACCACTCAGTAGTGACTCAACTTGCCTTAAGTAGGAAAACGGGAAGGAAGCCCGATTCAAAAGTAGCATTTCTGCCACTGCTGAAGCCCCCTGGCATCTTGTAATAATGGTTTCCAGGGCTCTAGGGAGCATTTTTTAATTCACTGGTCCAGGCTAACAACAGATTGTGATTCCATTTGCACTGGCTGAGAACACTTATCAAGTCTAGCTTCTGCCTTCACGTTAACATATGGGTCTATAACACTCAGGCAAGGTCACCACTTACTGGGTAAATATTCAAGACCTTAAATCTTACCTGCTAGTTTGATGTGCCATGATGATAACTACAAACTTGTACTGAAGTTAAAAGTCACCGTGTTTAGTTTCTCAGTGGTGTCCAACTTTTGTGACCCCATGGACTGTACCCTGCCAGGTTTCTTTGTCCATGGAATTCTCCAGGCAGGAATACTGGAGTGGGTTCCCATTTCCTTCTCCAGGGGATCTTCCGACCCAGGGATCGAACTTGTGTCTCCTGCTTTAGCAGGCTGATTCTTTTACAACTGAGCCATTTGGGAAGTCCCAAGGTCGCCTACAGAACTCCATTTCCACTGCTGGAAAGATCACAGAACTGGAAGAAATTTGGCACCTGCCAAATTGTGTATCTGGGTTTCCTTTTCTTGGCTTTCTAGGGGTATAGATTCTATATTCTCTTTAATATGGCATTGCATTACAGTGGGGAAAAAAGTCCGTATCATTAATGTAAATACTTTGTTCAATTTAAAGCTCTTTCCTGGAGGAACAACTTGGTGGAGATGCAGCACCAACATAGGTTAGGCTTCAATGAGCCAAGTGAACTTAAGCAACCCTATCACCTTTTCTGGTGATACTTTATTTATTCAACTATTTTAGGGGTGGTGGGCGTTCAATTATAAGAAAGTTCAGACCTAACTGAAAAGTGGAGAAAATTATGTACTTGAATATCATCTAGATTTGACAATCACTAACCTTTTGTCAAATTTGATTTTTTTTAAGTATTTAAAATTCTGAAGTAAATTTAAAGAGACTTGAGAGCATTGTGACATTTCACCCATAAATATGTTAGAATGTTTCTCCAAAATAAGATATTTTCCTGCACCACACTGCTATTAACACACCTCACAAAGCTAACAATTCCTCAAAACCATCCAATAAAGCTTATGTTCACATTTTGTCATCAAAGTATTTGTCTTACTCTCTAATACCAGGGTTTTTTTTTTTTTTTAATTATTCAGACTTTCCATTTCCTCCACCTGCTTTATGTCTTGCAAAAGGTTCATCTGGGACAGCAAAAATAAAAAAAAAACTCCCGGTTAATTAATTGAGGGGCTTCTTGGGTGGCTCAGTGGTAAAGAATCCACCTGCCAATGCAGGAGACACAGGAGATGCAGGTTCGATCCCTGGGTTGGGAAGACCTGGAAAAGGGCACAGCAACCCACTCCAGTATTCTTGCCTGAAAAATCCTATGGACAGAGGAGCCTGGTGGGCTCCAGTCCATGGGGTTGCAAAGAGTCGGACATGACTGAGCACACACAGGGCAGGAGGAGCCAACAAGCCTGTTGGCTGAGGCCTTCCTCTCCTGAGGGGTCAACAAAAGTTTGTTAGGATTAAAAAGTTGGCAGAAATCTCTGGTTATTGAGATATTTCTGAGACATTTCCTTTAAAGGGATAAGGGAAGGATGGAAGTCATAGAGAAGATGTTCCTGCTTACAGCGCAACACTTAAGAAAGGAAGAAACTGCTATGTGGAAGTTTTTCAGGAACACAGATCCCTGAAGTCTGGACACAGGGCAAAGTCGAATCCTACCCACCTCCTGTAAAGGGGCTGACGCCCTCCCCTAGACCCTGGTGCAGGGAGGCTGGCTGCCTGGAGAAGAAACTAACTTTTCTATTTGCCTAGTCACATTTTATTCCTTTATTCTTTGAGCTTTAGCGAATGAAGTACCATGGCGTCCTGAATTTTGTAGTAAGCCTTGGGTTACTTCAAAAATACTTTTTGCCCCCACGTCTTTTTAAAATATAAGTCTAAAATGACAAACTAGAAAATAATTTGCAACACATGAAACAATAAGGGACTGAGTAGGCTACATAGGAAAGAAAATGCACAAATGACCTCCGTGTATGAAAAGATGCTCAGCCTTACAGATAATTAAAGACTGGCAAGATAAGACGGGAGATAGAGTTTTATACCCAAGACTGTTTAAAAAGTTTAAAAGATAATAAGGCCTTTCCTTACCATTTGAAGACTTGTAGCTGCTATAATTCCCTGGAAGGCAATTTAGTGTCCTCCATTAAAATGTAAAACTCCCATCTACTGTGACCCAGTAAACCCATGCGTCAGTGCGCGTGCTAAAAAGTGAAAGTGTTAGCCACTCCTCAGTCATGCCTGACTCTTTGTGACTCCTTGCACTGTAGGCTGCAGGGCCTCCCTGTCTGTGGGTTTCTCCAGGCCAGAATGCTGGAGTGGGTAGCCAATCCCTTCTCCAGGGGACTTTCCAATCCAGGGATCGAACCCAGGTCTCCAGCATTGCAGGCAGATTCTTTACCGTCTGAACAGGAGATACCCAGGAAAAATGAGTGACTCTCCCAAGCGGCATAAAATTCAGGGTTAATTATCATCTGAATAGGAAAGGGTAGGGGGGATGTAGATCTCTTAAGGCAGGGTCTGTGACTTCTAGGAGAGATGGGTGGAGCCTTAGAAGCACACATTGGAGGTAGGATAGTTTGTGATGAACTTTGTCTGAGTGTGGTGCTGACTTCAGCTCTCCTCCTGTGATGAGTCCATCTTCCCTGGTTAATGAATTAATGAAACTCCAGGGAGGGGATTTATGACAATGGAATTCCTTCTGGAGGATCTGTCTTTAGGCAGATAAGGGGAGTTCAGAGAAAGCCTCTCTCTGCACTTGCAGTTTTTTAAATGCCTACAGCACAGAACCACCAGGGAGGGCTTTTCTGGTGGCTCAGACGGTAAAGAACCCACCTGCAATGCAGGAGACCTGGGTTTGATGGCTGGGTTAGGAAGATCCCTTGGAGGAGGGCATGGCAACCCACTCCAGTATTCTTGCCTGGAGAATCCCCATGGACAGAGGAGCCTGGTGGGCTGCATTTCATGGAGTTGCAAAGAGTGGGACCCGACCGAGTGACTAAGCACAGCACACCAACCAGGAAAGTCCCATTTGGGCTAAAGATATACTCCCTTCATGTACAAGAAGTAGGGATAAGACTAATAACTAATGTGGAGCAAGTCAGTACTTACTATGTGCCAAGCACTGTGCTAACAGCATCTGCTTTACCTCACATCTTTCCCATACCCTGCGCAGGACGTACTAGGTATATCCTATTAATGGTATTGGAGGGAAATAATTTACATGCCCACCACAGCAGAACTATTTCAATTTCTATGCATTTATCCACACAATGGAATACAAGGTCACCATTAAAATGAATGAGGTGGATCCGTGTAGGAGATACAGTAGAATTTCTAAAATATTGTAACTGGAGAGAGAGCAAAGTAAGGAAGTTGTGTATGCTCTGTTGTGTTAAAAATGTGTGTGTGTGTGTGTGTGTGTGTGTACACTTATGCAGAGGAAGCATGCAAACAGCCATTGTTAATAGACTGCTTGGAGGAGAGTGTCTGTGGTAGAAGGGAAACTCACTTTTCACTGTATACATTTTTATACTGTTTTAAAACAATAAATGCATGCATTTTTTTCTAACTAGTTAAAACACTAGTTTACTAGTTTATTTAACTAGTTAAAACACTAGTTACACATAATACTTATTTTTCTGCTTTCACTCCCTATAAAGTATAGTAATGATAAACTACACTTTGCTGAAGATTTGAGAAGTTTTTAGCATGTTGGTGTCATCCTCACAAACACCAGTTCTCAAGGTTTCCGTCTGAAGCATTTGACCCCCTGTGTGAGTCTGTCTCCCGAATGGACTGAGTGCCCTCGAAGGCAGAAGTTACTCCTGTGTGCACAGGGCCTGGAAAAGAGCAGGTTCCCGGCAAATGTCTGATGACTGGATGAATATCGTGGACATAGAGGGGCAGGGCAATGCTTGGAAATATTTTTAAATAATCAAATTCCTGATGTGAATTTGTCTTCATGAATTTGCCCGTGACTCAAACGAGCAGAGCCCAGAAAGCAACCCTGAATGAATACAACAGATCAGGATTTTACACGACAGAAGCAATACTGAAGTGTTGTTGCTGGCACTTATAAACCCTGCAATAAGCAAATTAAGATGCATTTGAAATAATCACATAAAAGTCTCAGTTGACTACTAAGTGCTTCCTTGAAATCTCAGAACCGTCACAGCTTCAGTGTGGGTTTCATGCGCTCACGCGAGCCTGTGGTGCAGACGCCAGCACTCACGTGGTAAGGGTTGTCTGGATTGAAGGGCTCTGTGTCCTCTTGGACGCCGGGTCTGGTTTCGTTATTCCGTCTTCCAGGGCCTGGGTTGCCCCGAGGGCCACTGCGTAGTCTTCTTGTGGTCGTTGTGGTAACAATTTTTCTTACCAGTTCTCTTCTTTCTCTCTGGATTTCTACAAAAGTACAAAGACAAGCAGCAAAAATAAAACTGCCGTGAGTTACTTCCTTTATTTCATGAAGGAAATTCTGTGTTTGTCAGGGTGAAGAACATAAGACAAAGATATAAAGACAAACACACGAGTAGATCCTAGCCTATTTAAATACACACATTTTCTTAAGACTAAAGCATGTTTCAGAGTCTTGGGTTTACCATTAGATAACCAGAATCTGGTTTATAATGCCAACTGAGGCAGATGATGTAAGACAACAGACAGAATCCACTTGCAGTTCCCTTTCTCAGCCTGCTTCTACTCGTTGGTCAGTAGCTCAGTCATTCCTACTCTTTGTGACCCCATGGACTACAGCCCCCCAGGCTCCTCTCTCTGTGGGGTTCTCTTGGGAAGAATACTAGTTGCCATTTCCTTCTCCAGGAGATCTTCTTGGACCAGGGATCGAACCCCTAGTGTCCTGCGTTGGCAGGCGGATTCTTTACCACTGACCCACCAGGGAACCTCCTGCTTCTACTTAGGGGCTGAGAAAGTAAAATAGCACTTTCCCCCCTAGCCTCCCTTGCAATTAGGAGTGGCCAGATGAGACCTAAGCAGAAGATGCTACTGCAGTTTCCAGGAAAGGTTTTGTTTTCTTGGTGAAAGGGACAGATACAGCTTCCTGGTTTACCTTCCTTGAAGGTAGACGTGGTATCTGGGCTGTGTGACTAGAGGTGACAGTCAGAAGGATGACAATCCAGCATGCCTCATGTAGCAGACAGTAAGCTAGAAAGAGAGTTGATGACAGTGCCAGAAACCTACCTCCACAGTTCAAGCTGTATGAAAAAAGTCAACCTGTGTGTATTTGTTGAAATCACTGTTGATCAGCTATTCTGTGACTTGCAGCCCTATGCATTCCTCCTGGATTTACAATATATGTATAAAGCATTACAGTTTTCAGGAGATTTATTATCTCAGTTGATTCTTTTTTGAAAAAATTGTTTATTTTTGGATATGCTAGGTCTTCATGGCTGCGCTTGGGCTTCCTCTAGTTGCAGCAAGTGGGGGCTACTCCTCATTACAGCGGCTTCTCTTGTTGCACCTCGTAGGCTCAGCCATTGTGGCATGGGCTTAGTTTCTCCACGGCATGTGGGATCGTCCCAGACCAGGGATTGAACCCATGTCCCCTGTCTTGGTGGCTCAGATGGTAAAGCGTCTGCCTGCAATGCGGGAGAGCCAGGTTCAATCCCTGGGTCGGGAAGATCTCCTGGAGAAGGAAATGGCAACCCACTCCAGTATTTTTGCCTGGAAAATCCCACGGACGGAGGAGCCTGGTGGGCTACAGTCCATGGGGTCGAAAAGTGTCAGATAAGACTTCACTTCCCCTGTATTGGCATTTCTGAATTCTTAACCACTGGACCACCAGGGAAGTCCTCGGTTGATTCTTTTACAAATTCTGGGATAGAATAAGCAAATCCTTTTATACCCAAAGGCATTCGATTAACAGATGCAAATTAGCAGATGCAATTGTTAGACTTGAAAAGACCAAGAGACTCAGCTGAGATCACAGAGCAGGTGGCAGAGATGAGCGTCTCTGGCTTCCAGCCTCAGTGCCCGTGCTCTCCACACTGCCTCGGGGGTCCCATGGCCGCTGAGTAACAAGAATGGAGACAGGACCACAAGGGTGGCTTTGGTGTCTCTCAGAGCCTCAGTTTCTTTTTCTGTAAAATGGGGATAATAATAGTATCTAACTCACATGGTGGCAATAGAGGTCATGAAAATTTTGTCTCAGGGTTTTAGCAGTGTTTGGCATGGAATAAGCCCTCGAATGTTAGGTGATGATGGTATGATACCATGTTATCTGTGAGGGTGTGGTTGTGTGCCCAGCTGTGGACAGCTTCCATGGGTAGCCTCTTGGTTTCTCAGGCAGGGCTGGAGACGCATTGGGGAGACCTGGATTCAAATCTCAGACTCCATTTCTTTTCTTTTCTAATTAAAAAAATTAAAAAACATCAGTTGCACTTCTTTTAATCACTGACCTCAGGAGAGCGATTCAATCTCTGACCTTAGTTTCTTCATCTGTAAAAGGGGAGTATGACTAGTTACCTGGACAGTGGGTAGAATACAGTGTGTGTTGAGTTGCTCCAGTCGTGTTCGACTCTTGTCACGCTATGGACTGTGGCCCACCAGGCCCCTCTGTCCACAGGTTCTCAAGGCAAGAATACTGGAGTAGGTTGTCATTCCCTTCTCCAGGGGATCTCCCCGACCCAGGAATCAAACCCACATCTTTTACATCTCCTGCCTCGGCAGGGGGGTTCTTTACCACTAGTGCCATCTGGGAAGCCTGGACAATTGTTGGTAAAGATGAAATAAGGACAAAACGTAAAGCTGTGGCACACAGCCCGCTCCCCGCCACTTCCCTCTGACCTTGTCTGGTCACTCCAGTGCTCTGACGGTTCAGCTCTGTGACGCGGATGACCTGCCAGTGCAAAGCTCCGAGGGCAGGGGCTGCCGGACCCTGGCGCTGGGAGGCTCTATTAGGATTAGGTGGTGGGGATCCCGGCATCCTCGGAGAGGGTTTTACTTTGTTGTTTTTATTGTAAAATACACTGCATTTGTGAGTGACTGGATATAAAATCCCTCACTTTTAATGTCTATGCTATTCCATCCTGTGACTACACCAACATTTAACTCAACTCTTCAAATCTGGGGGCATTTGGGTGATTTCTGCTTTTCTGCTATTGTGTGTTAATATGTGTAATTCTTGGCTGGATGGGGTGATGATTGAATACCTGTGATGTGTGATTAATACTTAATGATACATTACTGAATGTTTCAGAAGGGATCCCGCTGTTGGACTGTGAGGGAACAAGTCACAGCTCTTTCTCGGAGGGTGAAGTTTCTCATTTTATCAATCATCCTGCGCTGCCAATAGCATCATCGTCCCCCAACTCCGCCCTCAGACCCCCTGTCCTGCGCTGTCCTTTTTCCATAGCATCTTGTGTGTGTTAAGTCACTTCAGTTGTGACCCCATGGACTGTAGCCCACTAGGCCCCTCTGTCCACAGGATTCTCCAGGCAAGAACACTAGAGTGGGTTGCCATTTCCTCCAAAGGATCTTCCTGACCCAGGGAGTGAACCCATGTCTCTTTTATCTCCTGCATTGGCAGGCAGGTTCTTTACCACTAGCACCACCTGGGAAGCCCTCCATTGCACCTTGGATTGTACCAAACAATTTTCTTATTTTGATGTAGATGCAGTGTCTCCCCTAGCTATTTTGCAAAATTCCTAGGGGACATGGATTCTTGTCTCTGCTGTTCATCAGTTCATTCCAGGTGCCAAGAACAAGTAAATGGCACATAATAGATGTGCCAATCACTGGTGAATGAATGAATGAACTCTTTGGGGAAGAGGCATGTCCTCAAACAGAAAGTGATTATAGGGAGCTCTTCATGGTGGCAGAGTTGGAGACTGTCCTTTTTTTAAAAAAGACTTTTGATATCTGCTATTTTTACACTCTTTATTGAATTTGTTACAATATTGCTTCTGTTTTATGTTTTGGTCTTTTGGCCAAAAGGCATGTGGGATCTTAGTTTCCCCACCAGCAGTTGAACCTGCAACTCCTGCATTGGAAGGCAAGGTCTTAACCACTGGACCACCAGGGGAGCTCTGAAACTTGTCCTTGATTGGAAAAGGTGACGAGGTACTGGAGAAGGAGTTCCTGGGTGATGGAAGGCCCATTCCATGTGAAGACAGGTGGGGAATACAACGGCAGAAGTTGTTAAGTGGCCAGAGAATGGAGGTGTGAACACTCACTGGAGCAAGACCCAGGATGGGCTGTGCTTAGCGCTGTGCTAAGCTGCTTCAGTCGTGTCTGACTCAGTGCAACCCTATGGACTGTAGCCCACCAGGCTCCTCTGTCCTTGGGATTCTGTCTGGGGCTAGACCCAGGATAGCAAAAGCAACGGTCCATTTGGCAGCCCTCCTTCCCAATCCCCTAGGTGCAGCCCACACCACACAGAGGATTCTCTCTCTCACTGAGCCTGCACGTGGCCTCAGAATTCTGAACCTGCTCTTCCAGACAGCTGCTGCCAGTGGCTTACAAACTGCATCCTATTTGCTTTGCCTGGGCTAAAATGTAACCACTTTGTCCAGGCTTTGGAACTGAACAAGACTTGTGAACTGGAGGAATGAGTTAGTCATGGCAGAATGAGAAGCCAGGACCTTCTGAGCCTGGTGTCTGTTTTTCAGTTGTGGTAAAATATATATAAAACTCACCATCCTAACCATTTTAAAGTATACAGTCAGGCATTAAGCACACTCACACTGCTCCGTAACCGTCATCACCATCTATTTCCCAAACTTCTTTCATCTTGTAAAACTGAAGTCTGCACGCATGAAACAGTCACTGTCTGTCCCCCTCTCCTAAGTCTGGTGGTTCTAATCCCTGAATTCTCTGTATTTCCATGCTGTTCTCTCTCCGTGTTCAACATAACTTTCTCTCAGAAAAGAGCCTATCTAAGCTGTGCTAAGGGGGCCTTTTCCCCACCAATAAACCAGAGCTGCAGAGTTGGCCTTTGGGAGGTCAGTGGGGTGACTGTGGTGGAAATCAAGACAGTAGATATTCCTGGGGGCTCAGTCAGGAACGAATCTGCCTGCAACGCAGGAGACCTAGGGTTGATCCCTGGGTTGGAAATATCCCCTGGAGAAGGGCATGGCAACCCACTCCAGTCTTCTTGCGTGGAGAATGCTATGGACAGAGGAGCCTGGCGAGCTGCAGTCCACGGGGTCGCAGGGAGTCGGACACAATTGAGAGACTAAACAGCAGCAAGCCCTGGGGACAGACGGAACCCCAGGGAGGAGCCTGGCTGCAGGGCTCACCTGCCCTGGAAACGGCCCCAGGCGTACCCCCCGACCTGCGCTGAAGCCAGGAGCCCTTCATTTATTTTTCTTGGACTTGGAAGGGAGTGTGCCAGCCTTGAACTTGAGGAATCTCAGCCTGTGTCCACAGCTGCTTGTGGCTATCCCATGAGTCAAGGTTTAAGCATAATAACGAAGATCCGGCTCGGGCTTCCCTGGTGGTGCAGTGGTTAAGAATCTGCCTGCCGAGGCAGGGGACATGGGTTCGGTCCCTGGTCCGGGAGGGTCCCACAGGCCGCGAGGCGACTAAACCCGTGTGCCGCGATTCGGGAAGCCTGTGTGCCTAGAGTCTGTGCGCCTCAGCAGGAGAGGCCACTGCAGTGAGAAGCCCAAGTACCGCCATGAAGAGGAGCCCGCGTTCAGCAATGACGACTATGCTCAACCAAAAAATAAATAACTCTTTTACAAAAAAAAAAAAAGATTTGGCAGTAGGATAGATTCTTAGTCCCCTGATTCCCTGCTTTAGGGATAAAAAAAATGTAAAACTGCAAAGGGCAATAATGGAGAGGTGGGCAGAGCAGAAGCAGTGGGAGTCATACATAAAGCCTGCAGCTAAGGCCGAGGGGTCCGGGGCCCACCTGCTTCCCTGTCGCCCGCGGCTCGGGCCCCGCCTCTAACACGCACAGCCTGCCTGTCCTCCCCTTGGTTTCCTGGGCCAACCTCTGAGCCACTGCGCATGTGCCGTCCCTGAGCCACTGCGCACGTGCCGACCAGTGAGACACTGCGCATGTGCCGTCACTGAACCACTGGGCATGTGCCAATCACTGAGACTGCACGTGCCGACCACTGAGCTACTGCGCATGTGCCGACCACATTGACACTGCGCATGTGCCATCACTGAGACACTGCGCATGTGCCGACCACTGAGACACTGCGCACGTGCCGACCAGTGAGACTGCACGTGCCGACCAGTGAGACACTGCGCATGTGCCGACCACTGAGCCACTGCGCATGTGCCGTCGCTGAGACACTGCGCACGTGCCGACCAGTGAGACTGCACGTGCCGACCACTGAGCTACTGCGCATGTGCCGGCCACTGAGCCACTGCGCATGTGCCGTCGCTGAGCTACTGTGTATGTGCCGTCATTGACACTGCGCATGTGCCATCACTGAGACACTGCGCATGTGCCGACCACTGAGACACTGCGCATGTGCTGACCACTGAGCTACTGTGCCTGTGCCGTCATTGACACTGCATTTGTGCCGTCGCTGAGCCGCTGCGCAGGGCTCCTGGGTTAGCACCCTTGTCACGTGCTCGCCTGTGCAGGGGCTCACGGGAATCCCACGCCGGCTGGGAGCAGCCCAGGCAGTTTCTAGAAAGTTTAAAAAATTACCTTTCGGGTAGGTTGGTTTAAGCCAGAAAATAGGAAGGTCGCCGCAGAGTTCTAAAACTTTGGAACTCAAGAAGCTGTTGTCCTTCACGGGCTGGTCTCCAGCCACCCAGATGAGAGAATTTTCTTCGTATTTAACTGGCATGATCTTGCCTTCCTGTAAGTAAAAAGGAAACACGTGGATCAAAGAGGGCAGAGGAACATGCTGTGTATGAAGATTCGTGTGTTGGTAAGATTATTTTGCCCTATAAAAATGAGTTTAGGATTAGCAGATGCAAAGTAGTATACACAGGATGGATAAACAAGGTCCTACTGTAGAGCACAGGGAGTTATATTCTATATCTGGTGATAAACCACAGTGGAAAAGACTAGGAAAAAGAACAGATATATGTATAACGGAGTCGCTTTGCTATACAGCAGAAATTAACGCAACTTTGTGCATCAACTATATTTCAATGAAATTCAGAAGAAAATGAGAATCCAGAGGCAGGCACACACACAGACTCTGAAGTCCTCATCTCTTTGTAGCTCTTTTCACAACATTCCACACCCCTCATGCTATACGGCCTTTGGATAATTCAAAGGTGTGAATCTGAGCGTCTTGAGTAGAAGTGAAAATTACTTGATGCCAACTTTGAGATTTCAGTTAATCTGATATTTTTGATCAAAGATGCTTTGGAGGGAAAGCAACTGAACAGACTCTAGAATCCGATAGAGGAGAGAGGCGTCCTTCGTGTGAAGTCAACGTCCTCTGGGGCCTTGTTCTGCCGCTTCCAAACCACAATGGAAAAAGCCAGTGATTGGTTCTTTAATGTCTTCAGTTCAAAGAAGTATTTAACATAAACCGTCTCTGCATCTCCCAGCTATAACAAAACATATCTCAGATGTTCTTCCCATCAAGCACACCACCGAGATTTCAAAGCTAAACCCTGGATTTTCTTCTGCAGCGAGATGCTAAGAATGGTTTGATAACCCGGGAGACAAATTTATTTTGCCAGGTTATGCCTTTCATGTATTTATTAGTTTGCAATAGGTTGGAGAAATTAAAATGTTTTCTCCTGATTTTTTAGCTAAAAGCAACACTTCATTTATACTTTCTCCCTCAGGCTTCTGGCTGCATTAAAACAACTTAAAGTTATTGGAGGCAGAGAACACACAGGTAATCCAGTTATTCACCTGAAATTAAATGGCTCCATCCAGGAAATGAATGCTATTTGGGTATAGTGGCTTTCAAAAGTTACACAAAACTGTTGAAAACTGCATGAGAGCTAGTGGTGCATAAATCTACCCCATCATAATCTGCAGTGCATGGGGACAGAGTGGGTTGACAGGGAGAATGCATATGCATGAAACCTACAAGCTAGGGACCTTAAATGAAAGTGCATGCACATACTTTCAGCTGCTACCCCATCTCTTTCCTCCTTCCCTTCTCTTGCAACACAGTCCTGCTTTTGTTTGCAGCCCCAGGAGAGTCATCTGCTTTCTCAGATTCCCTGGTAGCTAAGGGTGCTCGTGCGACCAGTTCTAGACAATGCAATCCATGCTAAAGTGTGTGGAGGGAATGCGAAGCCGTCCGCTTTTCCTGAGTCCAGAGAAAGCATGGTTGGCACTGTCAGCATCTTCCTGCCTTCCTTACTTGCCTGCGTGATTGATGTTTAGAACTGGAAGTAAAAGTCTTCAAAAGTAAGAGATGCTGGCTGCGGAGTCAATGCCTGGGGTCACTACTTCCAAGGAGAAAAAAAACCCAATCCTTATTTGTTGAAGTCATTCTAAGTGTCATGCTCTGCTCTGTGTGTGTGTGTGTGTGTGTGTGTGTGTGCAAGCTCAGTTGTGTGTGTGTGTGTGTGTGTTCAACCTCAGTTGTGTGCAGCTCTTTTCCACCCCATGGGCTGCAGACCACCAAGCTCCTCTGTCTTTTCCAGGCAAGAATCCTGGAGTGGGTTGCCATGCCCTTCTCCAGGGGATCTTCCCAACTCAGGGATCCGACCCACATCTCCTGCACTGCAGGCGGATTCTTTACCACTGCAACACCTACTGGCAGCCGACACATTCCTAATTCATACAGACATGTTGTCTGAATTTGATTTTGTCCACCAGGGAATCCACCATGCCCCATGGAAACAACTACAACATGAGAAGCAGATTTCACCTCTGTGGCCTCAGTGAAGAATCAGAGGCAAAGATTTAAGTGCAAAGCTACTCACCAAGGTGAATTACATCTGTATTAAAAAAAATTATTTTAGATTATTATTTTTGAGAGAATGGAAACTTAAAGATACCGATATTCAAGAGCAAAAGGCTTTTAAAATTATAATCATATACTTTTAAATTTTCATTCATATAAGTTAAAAAAATATTTATTTGGCTGCACTGGGTCTTAGACCCAGCAGTATGTGGAATCTAGTTCCCTGCCCAGGCATCAAACCATAGCCCCCTGTATTGGTAGTTTGGAGTCTTAGCTACTGGAACACCAGGCAAGCCTTAATATCAATTAAAAATTATAATCATATGATAACATACAATAATTCGTTATAACCTACATTTTGGAAGACCTAAAGTTAAGTGAAAATAATGAGGTACAGCAGTATAACTTCAATTATAAAAAGCACATCACACACATTGTACAAGAATAAAATTCACCAAAAACACTAACATTTGTTATCCATGGATTTTGTAACTCTGGGTGATTCTCTACTCTCCCCTTTCATGTATTCCTGAATTTCTATAATGACAAAGTGTTGTTTTTAAAAATCAGAAAAAACCCTGCTTTTTTAAAAAAAATCAGAAAATGTACTGCAAACTTTTTTTTATGCTGCATCTCAGGACATGTGGGTTCTCCTGACCAGGAACTGAACCCAGGCCCCCTGCATTGGAAGTGTGGACCACCAAGGAAGTCCCTGTACTGCTGCAAACTTAACAATAAGATCTCGGTCAGCTAAGATCTGGTTGGGAAGTTGCTCTTTACGTCTACTCATGAGGAAAACATTGAGGATGACAATTCATTAAAGGTTTCATAATGGAAGCTGAATGATACGACCATTAAAAAGGTAATGCAATAAGAGATGTTCAAGGTCAGAACACAGGCGGATTTGGTCTCATTTCTAGACTCTGTATGAGCAGGTCCCTATTTGTGTTCGGAAGGGAGCAGTTCATGGGCCTCAAACGAGCTCATGATCAGAGGAGAGTGATGAGAGGGGTGAAGGGCTGGGGAAGTGGGGAGTGGAGGAGATCCTGAGGACATGCTGGCAGACTTGAAAAACTCTCAGCATCTTGAGACACCTGGGACTACCCCTAGGAGAGCAAACAGTCAGGCAGTTTCCAGGCACCTCTGCTTACTCTTAGTTTTCTTCATCTGCCTTTCGGGAGCTGATGCCTGGCTCACCTCCCTCTTGGGGATCCTGGAAGGATCAGAGGTGATCATAATAAAATTAAGACTCAAAGCAGCATCTGTTCAGTCATTATCTAGCGAGTTCAGGGCCATGGGGACAGAGTGCACACCCTAGTCTGCAGATGACAAGACTGAGGCTTAAAACCTTGAAGCCACGTTCACAGCAAGTGTCAGAGCTGGGATTTGAGCCCACATTCTCCAAAGTCCATTTTTCTTCCACCCTACTACTCAAATGGAAGATGACAATGAATGCGTCTACTTCGTAAGCCCTAAGGTGCCAAATAAGTGTAAGGTATTACTGTTAAATATGCCTTTGGAAGGCTGTGTGTGATTCTTAATGCAAGCTTTTATAAAATCAAGCTCAAAGGCAAGCTATTAATAATAAATGGATGAAATATGGTTAAAGAACCTCACAAGCCTGACACATAGGTAAGGAATTCTATATATGTTGAATAGCCTCATTGGGCAAACTTGAACTGGGAAGAAATTGTAGGGGCCATTCGGCTCCACGTTGGCAAAGCAATTAGAACTTCCTCCCAAGAAGCTGTCTGACACGCAGAGAAGGAGAGTCTGGTCAGTGCTTCCAGCAGAGGCTGGGGGATCAGCAGTGGGGAGTTTTCAGGAGGACTTCTCCCCTGGCTGGGTGGCCCTGAGGCTGCAGTGAGGCTTTATGCTCCTGAGCCCCTTTAATGATCCTAACACCTGAAGTCCTTTAAGTTGTCCTAATCACTGATCAGTTCCCTGCGTGGGTGCTGAGTCACTTCAGTTGTGTCTGACCCTTTGCAACGCTATGGATTGCAACCCTCTGTAGCCCTCCAGGCTCCTCGGTCCATGGGGTTCTGCAGGCAAGAATACTGGAGTGGGTTGCCATTTCCTTCTCCAGGGGATTTTCTCCACCCGGGGATTGAACCCGAGTCTCTTACATCTCCTGAATCAGCAGGTGGGTTCTTCACCACTAGTGCCACCTGGAAGCCCCTAGCATCAGCAAATAAGGGCCAGGTCATGGCCATTACCCTTTATGTACTTTAAAATCTGGTTTTCCAGAACCTTCAATTATACAACATCATGTGAGAATGATCACTTCGAACCAACAAGTCAGCCCAAAGTAATTAAGTTCTTTGTCAGGGAAGAAAGAGAGCTTATGTTCTGGTCACAGACCTATCCAGGAACTAAAGACAGAAGGGTTGCGCCTTCAGTGTGTGCCCAACGGTCCTGTGTGTGGAGCCGGCTGGTACTCACCAGTTCAGAGGAGATGCTCTGCTTGGCTATAGTGCCCACCTCCGGGATGCGAGCCTTCACCTGCGCTTTGATGTAGCACTTCTCCCCTCCAGCAAAACGGATTCCTGTGATGCCCTAGGAAACAAAAGTTTATCCATCCTCTATTTATCCGTTCATTTATTCAGTGTATTGAGTGTCTGCTGCGACCTGCGTACTATTCCAGGTGCCAGGTACAGGGATGAACAAAACAGATGACATCTCTGCCCTCACGGAACTTACCTTTCAGTGTTATTTACCAAAAATAAAAAACAGAGATAAAGTCAGGTGGCGTTAAGTGCTATGGAGAAAAATAAAACAGAGTGTGGAAACAGGAGTGACAGGAGATGGTGCTTTATTTTTTATTTTTGGCCATGCTGTGAGGCATGTAGGATCCCAGTTCCCCAACCAGGGATCGAACCCACGGCCCCGCTGCAGTGGCAGCATAGAGTCTTAACCACTGGACTGCCAGGAACGTCCTAGGAATGGTACTTTAGACAGTATGACGGGGAGGCTGCTGTCAAGGTCCGACTTCCAGCTGAGATGCAGTGCGTTAATTGCCCCGTCTATCCCTCAAGCCCAGATGAAATGCCCTCTTTTTCCTGCAGGCTTCTCTGTCCAGCCCAGGCTGAGTGGGCTCCCTCCCCTCTCCACCCTGCATTGGGCACTCAGTTCTCAGTGCCCTGTGTCTTATGAATGTCACCTCCCTATTCAACTCTAAGCCTGAGATCAACCTGAATCTCTTCTTTTTTGTTTTTGTTTGGTGCTCCCACAGATGTGCTCAGAAGATGCTGGTCCAATTAATGATTCTTCTTAAGTTGTTGAACCCAGAGGAAACAGTAGCTTTCTATCATACTGGGAGCTGAAGTTTGCTCCCAGAACTTATCCAAGGACTTGGATGTTTTGTTTTTGTCCCGTGAGATATAAACAACGTCTCCTCGTCTGCCTAGGGACTGGCCTCGAGGGAGATCTCAGCCGCAAGGCTCCGGTCTTAGCTGACAGCTCAGCACTGATTCTGCCCACGGAGTGCATCAGGCATAACGTTATGTTCTGACCCAAGAGTGTTTATTTTC
Source organism: Antilocapra americana (assembly GCA_007570785.1). Classification (NCBI taxonomy): domain Eukaryota; kingdom Metazoa; phylum Chordata; class Mammalia; order Artiodactyla; family Antilocapridae; genus Antilocapra; species Antilocapra americana. The sequence continues at coordinate 3,652,100 of ML661908.1, read as the reverse complement.
ATTTCTGGTTAATTCCATGACTAGTGAGTGGCCAAAACCAGTATTAAGATCTACAAATTACATACCATAATAATGCAGGCACCAACACGAATCTGAAATTCTCATTTGGTCAGCCTTCTATTGGGTTGAGACAAATGTCAAGGAGACACAGAGCTTGTTCTAATTTATCAATACCAGGGAGTGGGAGGAAGAAAATCCTTTAGAAATCTAGGGGCAGGATTCAGCCCGCCTTTTTTTTTTTTTTTTAATATTTTTTTCTTTTGGTCTGCCATGTGGCATGTGGGATCTTAGCTCCCTGACCAGAGATTGAACCTGTGCCCTGTGCAGTGGAAGCGCAGAGTCTTAACCACAGGGTCACCAGAGAAGTCCCAGCATTTAGCCCTCTTAAAGGAAGAATGCAGTCAAATGTCAGTCACGCTTGAGGATCTTCATGGAAAGTTACACCACGCGGAATCTCGGGGCCAGGAGTCCTGCAAATGTGGGTGGGCGACAGACAGGAGAAGGAGCGGCTCCTTCCTCTTGAAGCTCCTCGTTGGCTCTCCTGCGTCCTGATTGACCCCATGCACGTGTAACACAGCTCACTTATTCCTCCCAGTGTCACCTCTCACCCAGAGGAGGGGGAGGCGTGAGCCCCCATCCCCAGCCCTTGATAGAGGAAGAACTCCGGGCTTACTGCAGAGGGTCTCAATTCTGCACCAGAGTCACATGGAGAGATTTTAAAAACACAGATGCCTGGGCCTCTCCTAAGAGATTCCTGTTTAATTGGCTTGTGGCTGTGCCCAGACACTGGCATGCTTAAAATCTCCCCGTGTATTTATGATATAAGCTGGGGTTGAGGCCCACCAGTATGGGGAGAAAGAAACTTGTTCAGGGTGTGTGTGTGTGTGTGTGTGTGTGTGTGTGTGTGAAGAAACTTGTTCAGGGTGTGTGTGTGTGTGTGTGTGTGTGTGTGTGTGTGTGCGCGCGCGCGTGCGTGCGTGCTCAGTCACTTAGTCACGTCTGACTCTTTGGGACCTCCTGGACTGTAGCCTGTCAGGCCTCTCTGTCCATGGGATTTTCAAGAATACTGGAGTGGGTTGCCATTTCCTTCTCCAGGGGTCTTCCTGACCCATGAATCGAGTCCACAAAGATTTAAAGTAACTGAAATAGCCTGCTATACACTGAATGTTTGCGTCTCTCCCACCCCCACCTAAATTCACATGTTGAAACCTAACGCCCCATGCGGTGGTACCTGGAAGTGGGTCTTTGGGAAGGGTGAGATCATGAGGCTTCCCAGGTGGTGCTAGTGGTAAAGAACCCATCTGCCAAGGCAGGAGACGTAAGAGACTCAGGTTTGAGACCTGGGTTGGGAAGATCCCCTGGAGAAGAAAATGGCAGCCCACTCCAGTATTATTGCCTGGAAAATCCCATGGATAGAGAAATCTGGCAAGCTACAGTCCACGGCATTGCAAAGAGTTGGACGTGACCACAGCAACTTAGAACAAACGAGGTCATGAGGGTGGAGCCCTCATGAATAGGATTAGTGTCCTTTCCCCAGAGAGCTCCTTCCCCTTCTGCCTTGTGAGTAGGACACAGTGAGAAGACAGCCTTCTGTGAGCTAGAAAGCAAGACCATCTCTAGACAGGCAACCTGCTGGCACCTTAGCCTTGGACTTTTCAGCCTCCAGAACTATAAGACACACACTTGTGTTGTTTAGAAGTCACCTAGTCCACAGTAATTTGTTATAGCAGCTTCAGGGTACTAAAGTACAGCCTCTGGACCCAAGTCGCTAGTTTGTACTAGCGACTCAAACTTTTCCTTGCAACTGAATCACCTGGAGGACTCATGAAATAAAATACTGTATTGGTCCCCACCCACCTCAGAGTTTCTGAATCTGGGGGTCTGGAGTGAGGGCTAAACCGTGCGTTTCTAACCAGCTCTCAGGTGCTGCTGCTGCTGGGGGCCTAAGGAACACACTTGGGGAACGATTGCTCTCTACCAGGCTATCTCCTGAAGGTCAGCTGTTCTTATTCTACGTGTAAATCTATGGCACATGGTTTGAAAAACCAAAGTTTGGGGAGAGGGATTACTGCCTCTGTTGCAGTGAAAAGAAAAAAAAAAAAAGGAATGAGTTTTCTTCTTTCTGTTTCCTGAGAACAAACAAGATAAAACAGTGAGCAGGCCTGAACATTCCTGGTTTTTCACTTTAACTGCTCCTAACTCTGTATGTCTGCCACAAAGTTTGCCTTTCCTCCCCTAACTCTGCAAGAGCTACGCTTCACACCCAACTTCTTTTGACTCTATGCTAAATACATCCTGTATCTGGTGTTTACCCTTACAACACTCTTCCCTTTATTGTTGCTGGTTGCTAACCGTTCAGTCGTGTCCATGTCCAACTCTTTGCAATCTCATGGACTGTAGCACGCCAGGCTCCTCTGTCTCCTACTCTCTCTCAGAGTTTGCTCAAACTCATGTCTGTTGAGTCGATGATGCTACTGCCATCCCCTTCTCCTTTTGCCTTCAGTCTTTCCCAGTATCAGGGTCTTTTCCGATGAGTCGGCTCTTCGCATCAGGTGGCCAAAGTATTGGAGTTTCAGCTTCAGCTCTTTACATATCAGAAAAAAGGCCACAGAGCCACCGAACTACCAGACTCAACTGCTGGGTTAATGACGCCAGCCTGTGACCGTCTTTGAAACAATGAAAGAGGAAGGAATCAAGATGCTAACACCTTTGCTCCTCATCACTGGCTCCTAAGTGGCTCAGATGGTAAAGTGCCTGCCTACAATGCGAGAGACCCAGGTTCAATCCCTGGGTTGGGAAGATCTCCTGGAGAAGGAAATGGCAACTATTCTAGTACTCTTGCCTGTAAAATCCCATGGACGGTGGAAGCTGATGGGCTACAGTCCATGGGGTTGCAAAGAGTCGGACACGACTGAGCAACTTCACTTTATCTTATTTAAGCCCAAAGACTCCTCTCTGGGGGAGGGTGGGTACAGTTCTTGAGGTGTGAACCTACTGTCTTCCCCTCTGCACCAGCTGGGAATTACAGTCACCTTTCTATTTCCTCCAAACTCCATCTCCATATTTTTTATTTGGCTTTGGTGGGAGGAGAAGGCCAAGATTTTGGCCAGCAACCCACTCCCCACTGCCCATGTTATATCTTCTCTTGACTTCAAACCTTTGTAGCTTCTGAGATGAGATGACGGGGGAGAAGCACCATCCAGCCATTACCATATCCCCAGGGAGAGAACTGACTATGGAAGGATTCGCAGCACTGAATGTGTCTAGTATTGAGTTAGTTCTGACAGTCCGTCTACAGGCTGCAAAGAAAACTGAAACCCCATGGGGATGGGTCCTGTGGGAAGGAATTCACACGTATTAACCACCCTATCTAGCTACAAATCCATATCAAGCAGCCAGAAACGCTAAGAGATTAAACAGAGGGAAGGGAATGGCACAAGAAAGGCAGGCAAATCTCCTGTTTTTGCAAACAAGACCTTAGAAGCTGGTGATAATGAAGATGTTTGCTAACAGAGGTGGTGAGTGAGGATCCCAATGATCTAACATCCTTTTATCCAAAGTCAGCTAATCTCATTTTAGCCACACAGTTTTTTCTTTCTAGGGGTCTCATTTATTTCTGTGGCTTAAACCAGAAGTTCCCAAGGAGGGCAAGGGGACCTTCCCCCAGCGGAATGATTTAGAAACTTTTGAGGGAGTTTTTTATTGTCAGAAAACTAGGGGCTCTCTGGCCCTTTGTTGGGCATGGCCCAGGGGTGCCGGGTTCCCACCAGCCTGGGGGAACTCTGAAGAACCAACTGCCCAGAATCTTGGCTGAAAAACTGGTTTGTAAGCACCTGAGCCTGGAACCTAACACTGTTTTACATGTAAATATAGCGTGATTTTTGGCAGTCTTAATGTACAGAGGATTTCCAAGGAATGCAATTATTATTAAAATGGAGAGAAAATGTTACTTTTATTTACTATTTGAGAAGATTTTGTTGTTTAGTCACTGAGTCGTGTCGACTTTCGTGACCCCATGGACTGTAGTCTGCCAGGCTCCTTTGTCCATGGGATTTCCCAGGTAAGAATACTGGAGTGGGTTCCCATTTCCTTATCCAGGGGTCTTTCTGACCTAGGGATTGAACTCGCGTCTCCTGCACTGGCAGGGAGTTTTTTTTTTTTTTTTTTACCACTGAGCCACCAGGGAAGCCATTTAGAAAAAAGTACCTGATATTTAATTTCTCACACACACTTGGGTCAGTCTGCATTTCATGCTGTGGCACAGTGACCCAAGCATATGACTATGATGTTTTCAAGAACATCAGGCTCAAGTTCAAACTGTATTATAAATTACTTTCCTTTTATTTTTCTTTGTGTTATAGTTAGGTGCCATATGGATTCTTAAAACCAATAACCTATTTACCTACGAGGCTGGCTGTCCTGTCCATTTTTTCCCCTCCATTTTTTTTAAGTTAATTAATTTATTTGGCTGCAGCAGGTCTTAGTTGAGGCATGTGAGTTCTCCAACTGGTGATCAAATCCAGACCCCTTGATTTGGAAGCATGGGATCTCAGTCACTAGACCACCAGTGAAGTCCCTCCTTCCAGCTTTTTAAATTAAAAAAATTCAAATATACATGGGGTCAAAAGAATTGTATAGTGAAAATCTGTTTATATCCACTTTTCTGTCTTATTTTTTTTAGTTTTAGAAGTATTTATTTAATATTTATTAAAATGTTGTATCTTCCAGAAGCAAGGTCCAATGGTGTAAAGAGCAATATTGCATAGGAAGCTGGAATGTTAGGTCCATGAATGAAGGCAAATTGGAAGTGGTCAAACAGGAGATGGCAAGAGTGAACACTGACATTCTAGGGATCAGCAAACTAAGATGGACTGGAATGGGTGAATTTATATCTACTACTGTGGGCAAGAATCCCTTGGAAGAAATGGAGTAGACATCACAGTCAACAAAAGACTACGAAATGCAGTACTTGGATGCAATCTTAAAAACAACAGAATGATCTCTGTTCATTTCCAAGGCAAACCTTTCAATATCACGGTAATCCAAGCCTATGCCCCAACCAGAAACACTGAAGAAGCTGAAGTTGAAGAGTTCCATGAAGACCTACAAGACCTTCTAGAACTAACACCCAAAAAAGATGTCCTTTTCATTATAGGGGACTGGAATGCAAAAGTAGGAAGTCAAGAAGTACCTGGAGTAATAGGCAAATTTGGCCTTGGAGTACAGAATGAAGCAAGGAAAGGCTAATAGAGTTCTGCCAAGAGAACGCACTGGTCACAGCAAACACCATCTTCCAACGACACAAGAGAAGACTCTACACATGGACATCACCAGATGGCCAACACCAAAATCAGATTGATTATATTCTTTGCATCCAAAGATGGAGAAGCTCTATACAGTCAGCAAAAACAAGATGGGGAGCTTACTGTGGCTCAGATCATGCTAAATTCAGACTTAAATTGAAGAAAGTGGGGAAAACCACTAGACCATTCAGGTATGACCTAAATCAAACCCCTTATGACTATATATGGAAGTGAGAAATAAATTTAAGGGAATAGATCTGATAGACAGAGTGTCTGATGAACTATGGATGGCGGTTCATGGCATTGTACAGGAGACAGGAATCAAGACCATCCCCAAGAAAAAGAAATGCAAAAAAGCAAAATGGCTGTTTGAGGAGGCCTTACAAATAGCTGTGAAAAGAAGAGAAGTGAAAAGAAAAGGAGAAAAGGAATTACCATTTTGAATGCAGAGTTCATTACCCATTTGAATGCAGAGTTCCAAAGAATAGCAAGGAGAGATAAGAAAGCCTTCCTCAGTGATCAATGCAAAGAAATAGAGGAAAACAATAGAATGGGAAAGACTAGAGATCTCTTCAAGAAAATTAGAGATACCAAGGGAACATTTCATACAAAGATGGGCTTGATAAAGGACAGAAATGGTATGGACCTAACAGAAGCAGAAGATATTCAGAAGAGGTGGCAAGAATACACAGAAGAACTGTACAAAGAAGATCTTCATGACCCAGATAATCACGATGGTGTGATCACTCACACTTACCTAGAGCCAGATATCCTGGAATGTGAAGTCAAGTGAGCCTTAGGAAGCATCACTATGAACAAAGCTAGTGGAGGTGATGGAATTCCAGTTGAGCTATTTCAAATCCTGAAAGATGATGCTGTGAAAGTGCTGCACTCAATATGTCAGCAAATATGGAAAACTCAGCAGTAGCCACAGGAATGGAAAAGGTGTTTTCATTCCAATCCCAAAGAAAGGCAATGCCAAAGAATGTTCAAACTACTGCACAGTTGCACTCATCTCACACACTAGTAAAGTAATGCTCAAACTTCTCCAAGCCAGGCTTTAGCAATATGTGAAACATGAACTTCCAGATGTTCAAGCTGGATTTAGAAGAGGCAGAGGAACCAGAGATCAAATTGCCAACATTCGCTGGATCATCAAAAAAGCGAGAGCATTCCAGAAAAACATTTATTTCTGCTTTATTGACTATAAAACCTTTGACTGTGTGGATCACAATAAACTGTGGGAAAGTTCTGAAAGAGATGGGAATACCAGACCATCTGACCTGCCTCTTAAGAAACCTGTATGCAGGTCAGGAAGCAACAGGGAACAACAGACTGGTTCCAAATATGAATAGGAGTATGTCAAAACTGTATATTGTCACCCTGCTTATTTAACTTATAAGCAGAGTACATCATGAGAAACGCTGGGCTGGATGAAGCACAAGCTGGAATCAAGGTTGCAGGAGAAATATCAATAACCTCAGATATGTAGATGACACCACCCTTATGGCAGAAAATGAAGAGGAACTAAAGAGCCTCTTGATGAAAGTGAAAGAAGAGAGTGAAAAAGTTGGCTTAAAGCTCAACATTCATAAAACTAAGATCATGGCATCCAGTCCCATCACTTCATGGCAAATAGATGGGGATACAATGGAAACAGTGGCTGATTTTATTTTTCTGGGCTCCAAAATAACTGCAGATGGTGACTGCAGCCATGAAATTAAAATATGCTTACTCCTTGGTAGGAAAGTTATGACCAACCTAGACAGCATATTAAAACGCAGAGACATTATGTTGTCAACAAAGGTCCATCTAGTCACTGCCGGGAGCCGTCAGGATGCCCCCTCACTCGGATGACAAACTCACAAGACTAAGAAGGAAACTGCAAAGCGGATTTTCCTTCGGGGCATCTCAAGGCAAGGCCCCTCCTGGTATTTTTCTTGGGAAGTTCTGTTTATGCTTATCTGTTTATATTTTAGCTCATTTCAGTAAGTCAGTCCCAGTTAAAAGAGAATTCATCCTGAGATAATTCCCTCAGAACTTATTTCCCTCAGAGGATCCGGGAAGGCAGATTCCCTTTCCTGAGGACAAAGGAGGAATAAGGGACATTTAAATAGATTACTACTCCTTCCTGGGGAGTTTACCAAGAGTTCTCTGGGGGTCATGGCAAGGCCACCACCAGAAGGGCTCCTACTTGGGTCACCTTCCCACCTCCCACTCCCCTGACCACTCCAAGGAGGAGGCTCCCTTCCTTGAAGAGACCAGGGTGGAATGGGACTTAGGAATGCTCACAACTGTGGCCAGCATAGTTGGAGATATTGATTGCTCTAGGATATTGTAGACATAGGAATTCATTTTAGTAGTTATAAGGTTAATAGGGTTTTATTGTTAAAGCAGTGCTGCCAAACTGTCTCTTTGTCCTCTTTTCTCTTTCCTTGTAAGAACCGAAATAGGTTAATAAAACAAAACAGTTTCAAGCTTAAACCCTTCTCTCTAGCTTCTATATAGTTGCACTTAATAAGAGAAATGTAACCTTTCTACTTAGATTGATGTACTTATCCGAAGTATGCTGGAGACATTCAAATGGTAAACATCCTATTGTTAAGTCTAATTATGCAGAAATCCGACCTTTTGCAAGGAAAATGAGCTTAATGTTAAAGTTGTTGATGGTAGGCAGAAAACAAAAGATTGTATAGAATAATTGTGATGTAATGGGGATGTTTTTTGGCTATAAAACTGTAAACTGACAACAATAAAGAGAGAGACTGCTCCCTCATCACACACTGACTCAGCTCACTTCTTCCCTGACACCACTCATCCCTCAAGATCCCCGGACCCGCTGGGGCTGGACCCCGGCAAGTCACGGCTATAGTTTTTCCAGTAGTCATGTATGGATGTGAGAGTTGGACTATAAAGAAAACTGAGCGCTGAAGAATTGATGCTTTTGAAGTGTGGTGTTGGAGAAGACGCTTGAGAGTCCCTTAGACTGCGAGGAGATCCAACCAGTCCATCCTAAAGGAGATCAGTCCTGGGTGATCATTGGAAGGACTGATGTTGAAGATGAAACTCCAATACTTTGGCCACCTGATGTGAAGAGCCGATTCTTTGAAAAGACCCTGATGCTTGGAGAGATTGAGGGTAGGAAGAGAAGGGGACGACAGAGGATGAGATGGTTGGATGGTATCACCGACTCATGGACATGAGTTTGGGTAAACTCCAGCAGTTGGTGCTGGATAGGGAGGCCTGGTGTGCTGCAGTTCATGGGGTCACAAAGAGTTGGACACAACTGAGCAACTGAACTGAACTGATCTGTTCAAAATTGGAGCCATTCTCTCTGCCTCTATTTTCTCCTGCTCCCATGTTTTCTTGGAGAACTATCTTAATTTCTAAGCAGGATTTCTGTTATACCCATGGGTCATTAGGGTTGAGAGGTTGACTTAAACCAAGAGCATTGCTACTTTTGAGGGTATAACTTTCATACATTATGAACAAAACTAGCTTCTGTGTTCCTCAGGGTTTTGACAAAGATTCTCTTGGGCTAACTCTAGTCAGGCACCTCTGAGTCCTCTAGGCCCCAACCTTGGGCTCTGTCTTGGCTGGTTTATTCTAATTTTAGCAAGAATCCTGCTGAGTCAGCCTTAGTCTGATCAAACTGGATATCTGACCCCTCTGACCTGCCTGCAGCAAAAATCCCACTAGGTCAGTTTAGTGAAGAAGGACTCTCTACCTCTTAGTAATTTTCCATCCACCAGCATCCCCACCCTTCCCTTTGGCTATTAAGCCCCAGTTTTCCTTACTGTATTCAGAATTGAGCCTGCTCTGTCTCCTTGACTACAAAACCCCACAGTAGTAGCCTCCCTTGGATGGAGTCTGCCTTACCTTCTGTAACAAGGGACCTGAACAACTTTTTTCTCCAATGGTGTAGAGCCTGGAGCCCTTTGCTCAGTGCAAATTCCCTCTTGGGGGCTCTTTCCCACCATTGGCTCCATACAATCTTGGTGGGATTAGCAGGGGAGGCTCTGCACTTTTAGTTCAGAAACTTTCCTACTCTGGGCCCGCCTGCATCTCCACCTTCTCCCCTTCCTCACTTTCTAAGCTCCCTACCTAGATCTTGGGAGCAGACCTGAACACGGGTATGGCATATCTTTCTCTGGGCCTGGGAAGCCCTGCCTCTGCCTCTCTGCAGTTGAAATCCTAACCGTTCTTCCAGACCTGGTTCAACTGTGGCTGATTGTGAGCAGGACCCTGTAAGGTTCCTGCACACAAAAGCTTTCTGTGTCCCCCATTCCTTTGACTATAGGGAATAGGCTTCATTCAACTTCCACGACCTTCCCTGAATTCCAATGGCCAGGTTCAAACAGCTGTTAATTAGGGAAGGGAGAGGATGCAGATACCAGGGAGGGACAGTCCAGAGAAACAGTGGTGCAGCGTTAGGGCAGGGTCCTAGTTCCCCTTCAAGGAATACACACAATAGTATCTTTGAGTTGTTTTGCATATACTGAAACCTCTTTCTGCTGGGAGAACTTAACTGTATGCTGCCCACAAGTACGGAGACCACAGACCGGTTTGAACCAGGAGGTTGATGACGCTGACTCCCACTTACCTTACCACTGACCAATCAAAAGAATGTCCATGAGCCAATCACATCCTCTTTGAACCATTACCATGAAACTTCTCACCACCCTCTCCAGGTTGGGACACACAGTTTTGAGAGTATTTGTCCACTGTGGCTCCCTTTGCCCGGCAAAGCGAGAAAGCTATCCTTTTCTACTTCACTCAGAACTCTGTCTCTGAATATTAATTCAGTGTCAGAGCTCAGAGGCTGGCTTTGGCTTCATTGCCACCTCTGCAAAACCTGCTCCATCTCCTCACTAGCAGCAGTGGCCTCCTCCACGAGGACCCCACAGCTCTGTTCATAGCTCCGTGGTAGCGTGTTTCCCAGCCTGACCTAGAGCCACTTCTCTGTGGACGTCCACCTCCTAATGTCCTTGGGAGAGGGAACAAGTGTCAGTCGCCTTTGCATACTCTATGCTTCACACCATCTCCTGCAAATAGTCAGCTCCCATAAACACTTCCTGAATTTGACTGACAGTTTATACAGTACAGGAGAAAGTAATAGTTCAGGTACCACAGTGGCTGCTTCGTGTGTTTTCAGAAGTCCAGGCTTATTTAAACCCATAACAGGTTCTATCCATCAAAAAAATGTTCTACTCACCAGTTCTGACTTAGAGAAATGTGGAAGCTATCAAAGAGAATTGATCAGTTGATAAAATATTTGTGGCCCCGTTGGCCTCTAAGAACAAAACACAATCAATACCATTATTAGAACCAAAGGTTTATAAAACAGAAATATAGGTTTGGGATGAAATATTTTAAAAGGACATTCCTGATACATGCACACATAGAGAGAGATGGATCTTTTCTTATTTATCTGCATAGCTACCTTTGCATATCTTGATATTGTGGCATATCCTGCGTATTCAATTTTGTTCTGGGTTGAATGAAAGATGCATGTGTGGGAGTCACAGTTTATGATTTTATATTGAGCAGTGCAAAGAAGAAAACGTCTTTTACCTTGTCCTGGGTCTTGCAGTAAAAGCCTTCAAGAGGTCTAGAGAAATTATCTTTGGGATTTAACCAGAACCATTTGCAAAGCCATGACCCAACAAAATGGAGCTGGGCACACACAGGGCTGCAGAGCCTGTCCCCAGGGCAGAGCCCATGCTGAACACAGCCAGGCCTTGTCATCATCAAATACTGTCTAATATCAGCCCAGCGCTAAGGTTAGCATCTGTTTGATATTCAAAAGGGCTTGTGAAGTGTGTTTGGGTGTCAGCAAGGGGCGTTCTTTCATTCAAATGAAAAGCATCTCTAGTTTTTCTCATCAATCAGAGGAAGACGGGTTGGTGAGATGTTTGTAGGCCAATAAACTATCAGAAGAGACATTATTTTTAAGAGCCTTTTTTCACGAGGAAGTCTCACCTACCCCATCTATAGATTTAACAGGAGAGCACAAACAGTGATGCCTCCTCTTTTGCTTCCTAGAACAAGAAAGAGAATGAGATATTTATGGTGGCCAGCCAGAGAGGAGGCCTGGAGAGACACTCGGGTTCACAGATGTCCACTGGAGCATCCATGCGTGGCTTGATGTCTCCAATTGCCAGTAAATTGAATTTTTGAAAACAAACATGTGTGTCCTTTGCAAAGGAGACTCGAATGTTTCATCTGTAATGGGCTCTGTTCAGACAGCAGATGACACACTAGGCGAATTTCTCCAGGCTCATTCTCTGGATTAGACGGGAGATCTGGAGCACTGAGACGTGTGTAAACAGATCCCACCTGCTGTTGATTAGATTATTAGGTCATTACAGTTTCCCTCCTCTCGGTAACTGCCGGTTTTAGATCCTGCCACATTCTGGGAGACCTTGGGCATTTTATTCACCGTGTTAAGAAGGCTGCTTGGAGAAAAATAGCTCTTGCAAGTCTTTCTGCCAAGACTTTGGATAGCTCCAAGAACTTAGTTCTTTTTCAGTGCTAAGGTGTTGTTTTTTTTATTTTGAAAATGTCAAGGACAGAGAGTGGTCCTTTCTCAGGGAGAACACGCAACATGGTTCAGGGAGGTTAGCGGTACCACAACTGCCATAAAGAGCAGTTCCCATTTGGGTATATGTGAGGGGCGATCCTTTTGCCTGAAAGAGGCATCTCCCAGGCTTGCCTAGTTAAACTTCCTAAATGCATGAAATATACTTACATTCTGGAAATCATTAACTTCAACCACTTCTTCAGCTCCGCTTCCCATTTTAAAGGTCTCCAGGTTGTTCCCAGCATCTATTTCCATTGACCCATCTTGTAATTTCCCATTGATACTCATGGTATAATGGACATTGTAAATCTGGAAGTGAACACCAGAATTAGTGATGCTTCCCTCTTAGAGCAATTCAGGGCTTATCTTTATATAAATTAGCATTCCTGTGTTTCAGAGATACACTGAATCATCCTTAATAGTAAGACATTTATCTGGGAGGACTTCATTCAGACACCAATCACAATATAGTGATTTCTTAAATAATATCTTGAAAGTAAAGGCTTTGATCGTCTCTGAAAATAATCTGAAGAGCTCCCTGGTTCGCAATCCTGGTGGCACATAGACCCATCTAAGGAGAATCTTCCGCTACCACACCTGGGTTGCCTCCACCGGGTGGATCAAATCACAGCCTGCGGGGATGCAGCTTGAGCACAGAGCTTTCTTTTTCTAAAGGTCACTTCTACTCTGCAGCCAGAGCTGAGATCTGTTGATGGATAAACGTACACTGAAGAGGTAGAGCGTTCACTGGGCTGTTAACCAAACAAATCTGCAGTGGCACCTCAATTTGAAGGTATTTTTAAAAAGGCCTTCAGTCAAGACTTGGCACGGAGGGTGGTATACGGTAAGGACTGCGGACAGGACTAGGGTATGCCTGAGATATAGCCGCGTTACAGAGAGCAAGGCCGATGTGCTCATCTGTTTCCGATCAAAGTAAGAGGGACTCCTAGTAATGACGCTATGGGACAGATGAAAGGTGGTGTAAGGCAAGGCGTCGTTTCGAGATGTGTGGGGAGCAGGGAGAGAGTTTTGACACTGTGTAGGCGCACTGGTCCAGGAATCAGAAAAACAGCTGGCCACACCACTTAGCTCTGCATCTTGGGAGTTGCCTTGAATGTCAAACGATGAAGTGGGAACCTCAGAGGGGGTTTTCATTTATGTCGTCAGAGCTCTGGGGTGTCACAGAGGGGGCCCAGAGCAGGTGGGACTGTGAGGTTCCTTTACCCGTGTCCCCACCACGTCCAGCCCCCGCGGTCCATCTGCAATTTGACCAGAGCAGCCCCGCTTCTGATCTGTTTCATGTGTTGCATTTCTGAGTAACATCTTGTTTAAAATCTCGCCATTCAAAAAATCATTTTTATAGTGCACCACTAAACTATAGGATCCAAAGGGCTCTCTGTCTCTCTTTTGTAAAAAAATATTTATTTATTTCTTTGGTTGCGCCAAATAAGTTGTGACACTCAGGATCCTCAATGTTCGCTGAGGCATGTGGGATCGAGCTCCCTGACCAGGATCGAACCTGGTCCTCCTGTGTTGGGACCATGGAGTCTTAGCCACTGGACTGCTAGGGAAGACCCCAACAGGGCTCTCTTTAGTTTAGACAGCTAGTTAGGACACTGGTTTAAAAAGTGATTTACATGCTGCTCCCGACCAGCGTGCTGCTGCTCTGCAAGAACCTTTTCTGCACTGTGGGATAGGCAGTGGGCTTCTATTCTCTTTTCTTCCATTTTCTGACTTAGAAGCATATATATGTATATATCTATATCTTCCTGGAGAAGGACATGGCAACCCACTCCAGTATTCTTGCCTGGAGAATCCCACGGACAGAGGGACTTGGCAGGTTACAGTCCATGGGGTCACAAAGGGTTGGACACGACTGAGTGACTAACACACTGTCTTATGTATGATATATGGTTTAGTGGCTAAGTCGTGTCCAACTCCCACAACCACATGAACTGTAGCCACCAGACTCCTCTGTCCATGGATTCTCCAGGCAAGAATACTGGAGTGGGTAGCCATGTCCTTCTCCAGGGGATCTTCCTGACCCAGGGATTGAACCCGGGTCTCCTGCATTGCAGGCGGATTATTTACTGACTGAGGCACCAAGGAGGCCCATATATGATACATAATATATCTCTTATGTGTTGTATAAGATATACACTCTTCAAAGTGGAAGGAATGGGAACTGATGAGGGACACCAGCTATTTAGTGTCAGGTCAGTAGGTCAGAACTGCAAAGAGCTCAAATCCAATTCAAGTCAGATTTTTCTCCCTTACTGAGAAATAGCTAAATGCCCCCATGGACAAACCCTGGGGAAAATATCTGTTGTTATTGGATCATTACTTGTAGAAAACTCATTATTGCAAGACCCACAAAGTGCTGTTTTATCAGCAGAAATGTAGAAATGGTAGCTGGCATCCTTGTAGGCAACAGCCCTACATCACAGGAACAGAAACCCCAGCATGCACCACTTCTGAGCACAGGTCCTCCCCTCCTTCTGATGAACGTGGTTTCCTGCAGGACAGTGTCTCACCGCTCACCTGATCAGGAGAACCACTTCCCAGGGTTCTGATTTAGGGGTGTGGGAGTGGAGCCCACCAATCTATTTTCACTTTGTACCTTGGTGGTCCCCACCATCAGCCCATTTGGGGAAACCTGTTTTCTTTGGCTGAGCCAGGGCTCCCTGCAGGTGAGGCTCAGAAAGCAGGCTCTGTTTGGCCCCTGCGCTCTCTGAACAGCCACTATTCATCTGATTAATTTTGGCTGTTAAGGGGTGCATGGCGGACAACGCGTGTGTGAGTTTCTGTTGGCACGAGTGTCCGTCCTTCACTCATGAGACAAGAGGCTCTTTTTTTTTTTTAAGCCTTGCACATAAGCATTTTACTACTAAAGTGATCCTGGATTTAAGAAATGAACTATTTCCAAATTCTTAGAAAATCTTACGGAGACAAGATCATAACACTGGAACAGTGCCACGTGCGCCTAACTTCAGTTTCTTCCACCTTCTCCACCTTCCCGCTCAACAAAACACCCTAAGCAGGCCTGTGTATTGCATCCTTTTAAAGGAGCTGCAGCCCTCACTTGCCCCAGAGCAGCAGAAGGGGTCGGTCTGTGTCCTCCTGAAGTGTCTGGGGTTGGGGACTGGTAAAAAGTTGGAAGTTATTTTCAGTGTACTGAGCCCAAGCTCCGGAGAAGGCTGGGTTGGTGAAGCAGTAATCACAATATCTGCTGTAAACTGATGCAGCTGTTAGCACCTAAGGCTATTTCTATTCAAGCAGGAAGAAAGTTTATTATGTGCCAACATTCTGCTCAATATGGTGCCTTTTACAGCCAAGGAGATTTGCTAATGAGTTTCTAATAAAGCCTGGGTTCATAGATAATTACATCGTGTTTGGGACCAACGTCTCAAAAAATCAGGCTGAGAATAAAGGCCCCAAGCAATGATCTCATCCCCTCATCCCAGGCACTTGGGTTGTCAGTTATCTCATATTGGTGGGAATTTCCCATATTTCAATGCCTTGTTCCATTGACAATAATGTGGATGAAACATGACCTCAATATTTGAGCCCAGTCACTTGTCCCCTCATTATTAACACTTCAATGCTTCAGAGTCCTCTAGCTGATTTCCAGTAAATCTGTCCTAAGGGGATTTATCCATATGAAAGGCAGAGGAGGTGAATTACTGTTGCTTCTCCTCTGTAAACCAATATAGAGAAACAGAGGCATGGGTAATCTCTAAACAGTGGGTAGTGCATTGGCTGTGGATGTCTCTGACTCTTTGACAGAAACTGACCTTCTCTGATTATGTTTTGTTTGGGCCCTTTAGCTTTGAATTCAGGGAAAGCAGACCTGTGCATATGCTATGCGTAGATGGTACCCAATTTACTCTATTTAGCATTTTGTGATTTGTTTTTCAGACTTAAGTAATATGGATCAGCATGGAATGTTTTGGGAATTGAAAAAAAACAACAAAAAACCCTACCACGATTTTCTTCATTCTCCTACCTGTAGAGGAGACAGTGGTAACTTCTATTGTTGGCAATAAAATGTGATTCACTCTTCCTCTGTATTTTTATAATTTAATACCACTCTTGAACCAGACAACCCACCATCTTGCAGTGAAGTAAAAGTTATGATAAAAGGAGGCCCTACTCATTTAGGATGATCTTTCAATCTCTCTTTCTAGAAGCTTGTCAGTTAACCCTGTTTGCCTTGAATAATTAAATGCCAAATGGTACCCATTTAAATATATATCATGACCCAAATCTTTACCAAAAAAAAAAAAAAGAGCAAAGCTATTTTTGTCCCCAAAGGACCCATACCATGGAAGTTTTGTCATCTAAAAGACAGCATTTACATTTCCCAAGGGATGACAGTCTAAACCCTGCTATTAATGGAGATGGAGATATAGAAATGGTTCTCATGTTCAGATATGCTGCTTTCGAATATGAGCATCTGGCCCAGCTTCTGTATTTAAAATACACAAATACATTAAGGCACTTTTCAAATACACATAAAATACTGTGCAATTCTGATCCTACAAATCTATGCTTGTAAATTTGATATCATCTCTAAAACAGACTTGGTGCTAAATGGCATGCTTATCTACATTAGGCATTTGAGTTAAAAATACAAATTATGCAGTGACTGCAGAAGATGTGATGTTGAATTGCTTTCAGCACCACTTTCTCTAAGTACTGGAATTCCTTCATGCTTTGAATTTCATGGTGGGAGAGAAAGGGGAAAACAGCAGTCAGGGATTCTCTGAGGGGAGTGATTAAGAAACAGCCCTTTTGTGTGCACCCTGGAGAGGGAATTCTTTTCCATTAGTTGAAATCAGCTTACACCAGGCCTGGCAATGGTCATCAAGATAAAATGCTCCCCCTCCTTTAGATGGGTGAACAAAATTCAGAGTATTTAATGAACACCCTGGAATCTTGCCCATTCGGGTCAGAAGCACTTTTTATATTCCTTGAGAGCCAGCGGAGCTTTAACATTAATAGTTGCGTTCACAGAAAGTAGGACAGGAGTTAGCAAAACATTTACCATTAAGTCACATGTGACCAGGCCAGAAATGATTTTTAAAGATATTGGCTATCTTTAAGGAAGTTAGATTTCCCCCCTACCCCCCAACCCCTTACAGCAAGAGAGAAGGGCAAATTAAAGGATGAGGGGTAAGAGAAGAGAGAGAGAAGAGAGAAAAGGAGGGAGGGAGAGAGAAAAAGAGGGCGCTAGTGAGGGGTCAGGTTCATCCCCTTATTAGGTCTGAATGTTCCTCCGCTACCTTTGTCCCAGATTCTTCAGTTCACAGCCTTTCTCAGCTGGGAGAGGCCATAGTTTCATTTCTTCCTAAGGGTGAGTAAGGCGAGGCCGGAGGGGCCGTGCCTTACCCGTGGTCGCTCAACTACTCAGTGGAGGCGCCTTCCCTGCGAAGAGCTTCCCTGCAACCGTCCACTGCATCCCCCGGCTACCTCGCCTTGGAAGCCCAGACTGGCTGTTCTACAAACTTGCCCTTCAGTGGGAAGCCACGTCGTGGAGTTGGATGGAAGAAGGGACGAGGTGCCCGGGGCGCCCCCGAGGAGGGGACACACTGTGATCCAGGGGCCCCTGCCACCCCGCACGCCCCCGGACTTACGTGATTGTCGCTCCCCTTCCAGAAGTAGAAGGCCCCGATGGCCCCCAGGAGCAGCAGCACCGCCCCTGAAATGAGGACCACGGCTCCGACCTTGAGCAGCCGCGCGGGGCTGGAGGGCTTCACGGTCACTGCGGCGTACGCCTGCGGGCGGCCGGGAGAGGACCCGTCAAGGCTGCGCGCAGCGACCGCGGCATCGGGGTGCGGGAGGGAATGGGGGTGAGCGGCCCCGGGCTCCTCCGGGCGCCCCGTTTCTCCGCGCTAGCCGCGCCGCGGGTCCCCTGGTCCTCAGGCCTGGATGCGCGCTGAGCAAACTCTTGGCGGTTCAGGGTCGTCGCCCGGCGGGTCTGCTGTGTCGGCGGCCTCCTCTCCACGACGCTCCCTGTCCATCTCCCCTTCGCGCGCGTCTGGGGATGCCCGGCCTCTGCACCCGCAGCCGCGTGGGGCGCCACCCCAAGCCCACATCTGGGCGCCCGAATTTGCCCCCACCTCCCAAGTTCGGTGACAATCGCAGACCCGGGACGGGGTGGGGGGAGTCCGGGCCCGCGCAGGTCTGGGGGCCCCAGAGGTACTCACCGGGGGGGCTGCAAAACTCGACGTCGTCGGGCCCCACCAGGGCGATGGGCACTTTGTCCGAGCTCTCCGTCATGACCGCGGCCGCCGGAGCAGGACACCGGGAGGCTCGGCGGGCGCCCTGGGCTCTGGCCTGCGGC
Source organism: Antilocapra americana (assembly GCA_007570785.1). Classification (NCBI taxonomy): domain Eukaryota; kingdom Metazoa; phylum Chordata; class Mammalia; order Artiodactyla; family Antilocapridae; genus Antilocapra; species Antilocapra americana. Next base: position 3,633,868 of record ML661908.1, on the reverse strand, counting down.
CCCGACGTGCCGGGCATTTCAACGCGGGGTACGCGCGCGCACACCGCGCCCTCCGCCTGGGCCAGCCCCGAGCTCCCTCCCCTCCTGGCGCCTCACCTCTGCCCTGCCTTCCCTCCCGCCCCGGAGCAGCGGTGAAGGCGCCCAGCTTTCCAAGCCCCCTCTTCCCTCGCTCTCCGCACCCCTCCCCTCAGCCCCTCGTGAGTCTGAGTGTGGCAGGGTGGGGGAGGGAGAGGAGACCTCGGATGCTGAGCCCCGCGACTCCAAGACAGGCCGGATTGCCAGGACTCTTTCCACCGTCCGGGGATCTCTCAGGATGTCTGAGGCTCTGCTGGGACGCCTGGCTGGAGGCCTGTTTCCTGCAGTGAGCTTGTGTGTGTGCTGGGGGCCCTGCGGAACAGGACACAGAGGAGAGCGGGGTTGTGGGGTGGACGGGGACCCCGGCCACAGTCTGCCCGGGCTGGCGCCCGCACTGCTCCGTGGACCCCGGGCAGGCGCGCGGATCCGGGTCTTAGCGATGGGCGCTCCTTCCAGGTTTCTGTGAGAGCCTTAGCGGGAGGCACAGCAGGGAAACTGGAAGCCAAGCTGAGAAAGAATAAGAATAGTCCTGGTTGATTAATTAAATAAGTTAAACAAAGAGACAAAAACAACAATGGCAATATACATACCCCCAAAACACTGTTATGTCCAAAGAAAGAGCCAAGTGTATGTTTTATATATATGTATACACACACATATAGTATACTATATAGTATACATTTTATATTATATATAGTATACATTTTATACTATATATAGAGATGTAGATATAGTATTAATATGTATTTAAAAAGCAGAACGAGAAATTTTTTCACGTTTGGAAATGCTGTCTGCCAGTACTAGGACTGTGTGTGTGTGTGCTAAGTCCCTTCAGTCGTGTCTGGCTCTTTGCGACCCCAGGGACTGTAGCCCACCAGGTTCCTCTGTCCATGGGATTCTCCAGGCAAGGATACTGAAGTGGGTTGCCATTTCCTCCTCCGGGGCGTCTTCCCAACCTAGGGATGCAATCCACAGCTCTTGTGTCTCTTGTTCTTTACCACTAGGTCCCTCTGGGAAGCCCACCAGGGCTACATGTGACCTCATGTGAATCCAGGCTTCATGCATCGATACTGGGTCCCAGCTCTGTCCAGAGTCCGCTACTGAGGAGTAAGGGGGGGTGCAGGGGAGGGCCTGAGGTCTCTGGAGCAGAGGGAGGGGGCTGGGCAGGACTGTGGCAAGAGGAAGCAGTGAGTCCTGAGGAGCTGCTGATGAGAGGGGCACTTGGTGACAGGTGTGAGGACCATGGAGCTGGGAGGGGCTGAGGGGCTGAAACGACTTGCGTGGCACAGTCTGTGTGTCTCTGCTGCTGCTGGGCTGGGGAGGTTGAGGCTTCAGGCCAAGGAGGACCGGGAGAGTGGTGGGAGCCCAAGGGAGAGGAGGACTTTGGGAGGAGCAGTTGTGAGAGAGCCGATATGATCAGGCTAATTTCAGACTTGTTGAACTTGATGTTCAGTCACTCAGTCGTGTCCAACTCTTTGCGACCCCTTGGACTCTAGCCTGCCAGGCTTCCCTGTCCTTCACTGTGGCTGGAGTTTGCTCAAACTCATGTCCATCGAGCTGGTGATGCCATCTAACCATCTCGTCCTCTGTCACCCTCTTCTCCTCTTGCCTTCAATCTTTCCCAGCATCAGGGTCTTTTCTAATGAGCTGGCTCTTTGCATCAGGTGGCCAAAGTACTGGATGCTTCAGCTTCAGCATCAGTCCTTCCAAGGAATATTCAGGACTGATCTCCTTTAGGATGGACTGGTTTGATCTCCTTGCAGTCCGAGGGACTCTCAAGAGTCTTCTCCAGCACCAGTTTGAAAGCATCATGTGGGGGCTGGTAAAGAAGAGGCTGGGGCCCATCCTGAGCCTGCCTGCCTTGGGATTAGACAAGGTACCACTGGCTGCATCTCCCATGAGGAGGAAGGTGCTGGAAAACCCCCTTGTAGCCTACAGAGGCTCAGCCCTGGGGGGCACTGCTGCTGAGTTCAAGACCTCCCCTCCCCAGGGCACTTGTAAGGGGTGTTTCAGAAGGAATAAGAGAAGTCACAGCCAGAGAAGTGGGCGGAGACCCAAGATGAAGTAGTGATGCAGGAATAAAAGACAAGTTCAGGAAGGATGGATCTGCAGTATCAGATGCTGACCTCATGGAAGAGGGAAAGAATACACAGAAAGGCCTTTGGACTCCTCAGTGAGGAGGGTGCAGGAGCCAAAAAGACAGCAGTTTCATTTGCTTCGTTTATTGGGTACAGAACACATGCTGCAAAGCATCATTGTGACTAAAAGTATTTGCAACTCATCCCACAGATGAAGAACTTGTTTTCTTGAACAGAGAGTTCCTATGGAAAAACTGGGCAAAGGATGGGAACAGAGGTTCCGCACAAGGGGAAATTCAAATAACTCTTAAACATAAGAAAAATGCAACAGCACTTATAAAAAGAAATGCAGATTTAAAGTATTCCTTTTCACCTAACTGGCTGGTGAAAATAAACATCCTTGTTAGAACAGTCTATTGGTGAGCATGAGGGGAATGAGGCCTATGTTGCTGTGGGTGGCTGAATTGGTGCAAATTTTATGGAGAAAACTTGATTCCAAAATGCAAAATGTAATTTCATTTCTGTGGATTTATCCCACAGATGGGCTCACAAGGCTGGAAAAACCCTCTATATGCAAGGATGCTCCTTGCAGTGTGTCTGTTATAACAAAGGCCTAGACATGTTTTCACTGTCCACAGCAGAGAATTTACGGTGCATCCTCGCAGAGGGATCTTGGCAACAATTTGAAAGGATGAAGCAGCTTTGAATATAACTGATGTAAGAACACACACACCTAAGATATTTTAAGTGAAAAAGGCAAAGGGTAGAAAATGTATCCAAATGCCTCCATTTGCATTTGTTGTTTGATCCCTGCTCTGAGAAGATCCCACAGACTGCAGGGCACCCGAACTGCTGTGCCACAGCTCTGGAAGCCCGCCCTCTGCAGCTCACACTCCGCAGCAAGAGAAGCCACCGCAGTGAGCATCTTGAGCACCACAACTAGAGTATAGCCTGCGCTCACCGCAGCCAGAGAAAGCCCGCACGCAGCAACGAAAACCCAGTGCCGCCAAAACAAAGAAAGAAAGAAGAGTATGTGAGTGCGCATGCCCTCTGCAAAGACGCACAAGAGGCCGATGGCAGCGGTTGCCTCTGGGGAGAGACACAGGGCTTGGGGACACTCATGGGAGGAAGGTGCTCCTCTCTGTGCCTTTTGGAACGTTCTGGATTCTGTGCTGTGAACACGGATTGACAGTTCAAAAACATGAGTGACTACACCAGTCAGAATGGCTGGCTGCTATCCAAAAGTCTACAAGCAATAAATGCTGGAGAGGGTGCGGAGAAAAGGAAACCCTCTTACACTATTGGTGGAGGAATGCAAACTAGCACAGCCACTATGGAGAACAGTGTGGAAATTCCTTAAAAAACTGGAAATAGAGCTTCCATACGACCCAGCAATCCCACTGTTGGGCATATACACCAAGGAAACCAGAATTGAAAGAGACACGTGTACCCCAATGTTCATCGCTGCGTTGTTTACAATAGCCAGGACACGGAGCAACCTAGATGCCCATCAACTGATGAATGGATAAGAAAGCTGTGGTACATATACACAATGGAATATTACTCAGCCATTAAAAAGAATACATTTGAATCAGTTCTAATGAGGTGGATGAAACTGGAGCCTATTATACAGAGTGAAGTAAATCAGAAAAAAAACATCAATACAGTATACTAACACATGTATATGGAATTCAGAAAGACAGTAAGATGACCCTGTATGTGAGACAGCAAAAGAGACACAGTTGTATAGAACAGTCTTTTGCACTCTATGGGAGAGGGCGAGGGTGGGATGATTTGAGAGAATCTGATTGAAACATGTATATTATCATATGTGAAACAGATCTCCAGTCCAGGTTCAATGCATCAGACAGGGTGCTCAGGGCTGGCTGGTGCACTGGGATGACCCAGAGGGATGGGATGGGATGGGGAGGGAGGTGGGATAGGGGTTCAGGATGGCGGACACATGTGCACCCATGGCTAATTCATGTCAATGTACTGCAAAACCAATACAACACTGTAAAAGTATTAGCCTTTAATTACAATAAATAAATTAATTAAAAATAATAAATAAAAAATAAAATAAAATCTAAATCTGTCAAAAAATGAGTGAATAAAATAATAAATAACAGTGAATAAGTAGGAAGTGAATGCTTCAAATGAAGACAATTCTTTTAAGAACTTTAGACTTAAGGGGGAGAAGAAAGTTAGGAGGCTAGACCAAGGGAGCTGGAGGATCAAGGACATCCTCCCCAACCCTCCCAGGCTGGAAAGACATTGGAAAGCTGAAGGGGGATGGGAAAGGATGGGACGGACCTCCAAACAAGCAAGGTCAGCCCTGAGAAGGAGAGACGGTTGGGGGAGTAAGTGACCATATGGATGCTCGAGGGACTCATGGTCTGAGGAGCGTGACATTGAGGAGAGGGTGAGAAGTGGGGTGGGGATGCAGGACTCCACCTCCTTCGCACAGCAGATGATGCCTGTTCCAGGGGCAACATCAAATGTAGCTGCTCAGAGCTCAAAAGATGGGGGGAAGGATGGGCAGGGAGACCACTTGCATTCTCTGAGCACATTCTCCCAAAGTGGCATGTTATCAACAGTTGTTAGGCTATGCTTTTATAAGATGATGGTTCAGAGTGATGAAGAGACAGCAGAAGCAGCAGCCTAGCAGAAGGTCTGGGGTGAAGGGGATGTAGGGATCCCCATTTCATAGGCTTGCTCCCCTCGGCCCACCCCTCTCCTGCCTCTAATCCCTGGGCTCATCCCTTGGGCATCAGGACCCAACTCTGCCCTCATGCAAGGCACTCTGCCAGATCTGGGGACTCGGCACTGAGCTCATGAGACATCATCCTGCTTATAGGAGAGTGGAAAACACAGTCTTGAAGCAAGTAACCACAAAATAATGGTGTCCCCACATTTCTGATCAACAGTAAAGAGGATTCTTTGCAGAACTATTCACAATAACCAGGACACGGAAGTAACCTAAATATCCATTGACAGAGGAATGGATAAAGGAGATGTGGTCCATGTATACAAAGGAGTATTACTCAGCCACAAGAAAGGATGAAATAATGTCATTTGCAGCAACATGGATGGACTTAGAGACTGTCATAGTGAAGTAAGTCAGAGAAAGACAAGATATCATGTGATATCACTTATATACAGAAGCTAAAAAAAGGATACAAATGAACTTACTTACCACACAGGAATACAGTCACAGCTGTAGAAAACAAGCATGGTTACTGGGGGGAAAGGTAAGAGGTTAAACTGGGACGTTGGAATTGACATATACACACTACTATATATAAAATTGATAACTAATAAGGACGTACTATATAGCACAGGGAACTCTTCTCAATATGTTGTAATGACCTGTATGGGAAAGAATCTAAAAAAGAGTGTATATATATATAACTGATTCACTTTGCTGTACAGCAGAAAGTAACACAACATTTTAAATCTACTGCACTCCTTCTACAAGTTTAATGCAATCCCTATAAAAATTCCAATTTAATATCTATAAAATGTTTCACAGATATAAAACAATCTGAAAATTCATTGCTCTTGTTCAGTTGCTAAGTCGTGTCTGGCTCTTTAGTAACCCTAGGGACTGTAGCCCGCCAGGCTCCTTTGTCCTTAGGATTTCCCAGGCAAGAGTACTGGAATGGGCTGCTATTTCCTTCTCCAGGGGATCTTCTTGACCCAGGGATCAAACCCTGGGTCTCCTGCTTGGCAGGCTTATTCTTTACCACCGAGCTACTTGGGAAGCCCTTAAGATTCATACAGAATTACAAAGTGAGCTGGAAGATACTATAATGGCACTCACCCAATCAGAACAGCAAAAAAACCCACAAAAAAAACCTAACTTTTGTAAAACAGCATTTTGACTATATAGAGTAAGTCTGTAGACAAATAAAAAAAAGGGAAGGCTAAAATAAACTATGTAGTAATGAATTGTAATTAGAAACATCAGTCTGAATTCATGACTGTTAACATGGATAGATGAATATAGAAATAGATATAGAAAATAAATCTATACTCCAATAAAAATAAAACAGGTGGGGAAAGGTGCAGGGTGCGGGGAGTGTGGAGAGACAGTTAGCAGGCCTTGTGGTGGTGAACAGTTTGGCATTTGCAAGAAGAGAGGCTGGACTTTGGAGAGTGAGAGAAAGAATGGTAGGCAGTGAGGCTACAGAGAGAGGCAGTCATCTCAGACGAGACAGTGTTAAGGTTTTGATTTTTTTCCCCTCGATATTGGGAGGTCCTAAGGGGTTTGAAACAGCAGAATGGCATAATCAAGTTTGCATTTTAAAGGCATCATTTTTATTACAACCCACACAAACGGATGATACATTTTTTACCTGAATATTTTCTGTTAGTATCATTTTGTATGTTTTCAGAGACGTTTTCCCAGTAGCCTAGTTTTTGGCTATATATAGGGAAACACTTTTCCCGACTATGGGATAGGGCTCCACTTGAAATTCAAAAGCCTCTTTTCTTTCCTAGACTTGCCATATGCTTGCTGTGTGACCTCCTCAAAGGTTTTTTTACTTCTTTGGGGTTCTTTTTTCTCCTCTTTAAGAGGAAAGGAAAGTCTAAAAAACTACTAATTTGTGACCTTCTATCAGTTCAGTTCAGTCGCTCAGTAGTGTCCGACTCTTTGTGACCCCATGAGCCACAGCACGCCAGGCCTCCCTGTCCATCACCAACTCCCAGAGTTCACTCAGACTCTTGTCTATCGAGTTGGTGATGCCATCCAACCATCTCATCCTCTGTCATCCCCTTCTCCTCCTGTCTTCAATCTTTCCCAGCATCAGGGTCTTTTCAAATGAGTCAGCTCTTCACATCAAGTGGCCAAAGTATTGGAGTTTCAGCTTCAACATCAGTCCTTCCAATGAACACCCAGGACTGATCTCCTTTAGGATGGACTGGTTGGATCTCCTTGCAGTCCAAGGGACTCTCAAGAGTCTTCTCCAACACCACAGTTCAAAAGCATCAATTCTTCTGTGCTCAGCTTTCCTTATAGTCCAACTCTCACATGCAAACATGACTACTGGAAAAACCATAGCCTTGACTAGATGGACCTTTGTTGGCAAAGTAATGTCTCTGCTTTTTAATATGCTGTCTAGGTTAGTCATAACTTTCCTTCCAAGGAGTGAGCGTCTTTTCATTTCATGGCTGCAGTCACTATCTGCAGTGATTTTAGAGCCCCCAAAATAAAGTCAGCCGCTGTTTCATTGTTTCGCCATCTATTTCCCATGAAGTGATGGGACCAGATACCATGATCTTAGTTTTGTCAACGTTGAGCCTTAAGCCAACTTTTTCACTCTTCTCTTTCACTTTCAACAAGAGGCTCTTAGTTCTTTTTCACTTTCTGCCTTAAGGGTGATGTCATCTGCATATCTGAGATTATTGATATTTCTCCTGGCAATCTTGATTCCAGCTTGTGCTTCCTCCAGCCCAGAGTTTCTCATGATGTACTCTTTATATAAATTAAATAAGCAGGGTGACAATATCCAGCTTTAATGTACTCCTTTCCTGATTTGGAACCAGTCTGTTGTTCCATGTCCAGTTCTAAATGTTGCTTTCTGACCTGCATACAGATTTCTCAGGGGGCAAGTCAGGTGGTCTGGTATTCCCATCTCTTGAAGAATTTTCTACAGATTATTGTGATCCACACAGTCAAAGGCTTTGGCATAGCCAATACAGCAGAAATAGATGTTTTTCTGGAACTCTCTTGCTTTTTCGATGATCCAGCGGATGTTGGCAATTTGATCTCTGGTTCCTCTGCCTTTTCTAAAGCCAGCTTGAACGTCTGGAAGTTCACAGTTCACATATTGCTGAAGCCTGTCTTGGTGACCTATAAGTCTGTTTTTCTGTATAGAGAGTCATAGAAATAAAAAAGTAAAAAGTAATAGAAATATCATTTTGACCTCTGTGGGCTAGAATGTCTAAATTGGAGGGGGAGCAAGAATAAAAGAGGTAGATATTTTAGGAGGCTCTTTTGTAGTCCAAATGAGAGATGATGGTGGTTGTTGTTTTTGTTCAATCGCTAAGTTGTGTCCAACTCTTTGTGATCCCATGAAAACCTGAATGAACTTTTTGGTCAACCCAGTATTAACAGGGGCTTCCTTGGTAGTTCAGCAGTAAAGAATATGCCTGCAATGCAGGAGACTTGCAGTAAACGTGAGTTAGACCCTTGGGTTGGGAGATTCCCCTGGAGTAGGGAAGGGAAACCCACTTTAGTATTCTTGCCTGGGAAATCCCGTGGACAGAGGAGACTGGTGGGCTACAGTCTGTGGGGTTGCAAAACAGACATGATTGAGAGACTAAACAACAACAAGCAAAAGCAAATATAGAGGATAGCCTAAGAATTCTCATCACAAGGAGAAAATGCTTTTCCTTTCTTTTTATTGCATCCATACAAGAAGATGGATGTTGGCTGAACCTATTGTGACAATCATTTCACAATATATTTAAGCCAAACCACCATGCTGTTTGCTTTGAACTCATACACTGATATGTGTAAATTATTTCTCAATAAAACTGGGAAAAAAGGAATTACATGGTGTCACTAAAACACAATTACTCCATATTCAGGCAGCTGGCAGCTCTCTAGAACTTTCTAGTGACAACACTGAAGTCCACTGAGGGGGCTGAGGGCTACAGTTGTCATAGGCAGTTAACTCTTGGTGCATTGTTCCAGTCCCTGCCTCCCTGTGCACATGCACGGCTCATGGGTTCTGTTTGCTTTTCCTCTCCTGCTTCCTGCTGTCCAGCCAGTCTGGAGTTAGTGCAGGGAATATTTTTATATTGACAAAATTAAAAAAAATGCATCAATGGCAGATACACTCCAGAGGGGGAAAAAATTGCATGCCAGTGCTCAATACCAGGGGTGGGTTTATTATCTGCCTTTCAGGATCATCAAAGCAGGGTGAACTTCCCTTTAGTTTAGTCATTTTTGAGTCTTTTGAATTTTCATTGGTCCACATAGAGAGGTTAATTTTCAAGTGATTTTAACTCCTCATCCCTAAGCTGTCCTCCTTCTCCTCATCTAAATACTGGCGTGTACAGAAGACATGCTGAGCATCGTGTGTGGGTAATCGGAGCTGTAGTCTGTCACTCCACCTCTCTAGGTGCCTATTTCTTGGCTCGTTGGCTCAACCTCACCTTTCCACTCTCAAGAACTGAAATCTCCCTCAGTGGAGCTTCAAGTGGTTGTAAGCCCTGGGGTAGAGTAAGAATGTCCTTCGTGTTTGTCTGCCCCCCTCCAGCCTTGCCCTCTTCAAGCTCTTGGCACTGCGGCTACATCAGCTTTTCCAAAGTGCAGCTCACATCTCCTCCCATCTCCGCGCAAGACCCATATTGGGTCTCAGCGCCACATCCAAGGTTCTGGCCACTTCTCCAGTTGCCTCTTTGACTCGTTATTTGTCTATTTCCACCCCCAGACCGTCATGTAAGCTTCTCAGAGGTCAGGACTGTGTCTTACTCACTGTTGTTCATTGAATAGATGCATAGTTAATTAATTAATGAAGGAAGAAGCCATGCAGGGGCCAGTCATACCTTAGAAAATCTTGCTGGAAAGGTTCATGCTCCTCGCTAAGTGCCTTTGTAGAATTATGAATGGTCACTGATCTGACAGTAGGAGCTAGTTGTATGTTCAGTGAACATCAGATTTAGCTAAAAACCAGAACTCGTGGTTTTATAGAATTTTTTACCTTGCTCAAGGCAAGGTAGTCTGAGAGGTAGTCTGAGAAATGTAGTTGGGTGCTGACTATTGGACTGCTTCAGTGATTTATGGGGCTAATTATATAGAAAATGAAGAATTAAAACTAGCCTAAAAAATCCAGGACCTATGATCATGGATCACAAGGAGCATGGAGCAACTGGCATCTAAGTTGTATGACCTTGTGTTGCTGGGGACTGTCTTGCACATCTCTGGACCCTTCCAGTGTTCAGTGTGGTGTGTCGGACATGGTAGGTCATTGGTAAATGCTTATTGATGATGGTTGAATAGGGAATAAGTCTGTCATCTCTGTGTTGAATATAATTGCTCAGGGCAATGGAGACAGAAAACTCAGGAACTTCTAGACACTCTTCACAACAGACCAATTACCGCCTGAGCCCATTCACTGTGATTTGCCCTGGGTTTCCCCCCAGAGAACAGCTCATCCAATTAATAGTTTCTTTAAAATGACTTTACCACACCTTGCTTTGGCATCACTAAGGAAAATAGACCTTAGTGATTTTGATAAGTAACTTGGTGACTTGCAAGTCCCATCCATATGGATTTTTATGGTCCTCTCGCCATACTCATCCAGATACATCTTCCTATGAATTGTGGGAAATTCCTTCTAAGAACGAGGACTGTGAAAATAGATAGGGAAAGCCAATTGAAGTCTCTTTGTGGAGAGTAATAAAAACAGGAATGGAGAGCAATGAATATGGGGGCATCCTGAAGGGTCGTGAGGTCTATTTCCTTTTTATCACTGCTGAACAGCTATTGCGGGCCAGCCCATAGTGGGCGCAGTGAGAGGGTAGGATCCTTGCACAGCAAGTTAATCCATATGCAAACACAGTGACCCCAATTGCTTTGCAATAGAGAGCCACATGGCCTGTGCCCTTAAAATACATCATTTGGGCGGCTGCCAGCAGGCTGATTTATCCCAGATGGCCAGAAACAGTCCTGAGATCATCAGCGCTTTTGTTAATTGGGAGAGAGGGGCAGAGGAATTGAGATATTCCTGGGCACCAAGCATTCATTAGCCACCTGGCCTCCCTAAATTATGAGCCTGCCATGATTTTCCCAGTGCTTCGACTGAAATTTTAATATTTGGAATGTATTAATAACTGGGAACATGTCATTTGCTAAATAAGCAATGCCCTTCTGGACTCGCTGGAGAAGGGAGCCCAGAGAATGGTCACACAGCATGGATACTGGCTGTCCAGGGAGATGAGCAGCGTAGGGGTGACCCTGGACGTCCAATCCACAGCAGCAAATACAAACAGATGCGACGCATGAATGGACCTCTGGGTTACTGCCCCTGATTCCTACCCGTTTGTTCTATTAACGTTCATACATCACCTTAACAGGAGCTATCCCAGGAAAAATGGCAAAACAGATGAGATAATAGCAGCTAACAGTTCTAGTGCCTTATCCTGCAAAACCACCGTGCCATGCAGATCACACCAAGGACCCTTCAGAGCAACCCCGTGGGGCACAGTTACCATCCCTCCCCTGTTTACCTTTTAATCCTTGGCACCTACAATAGTTCCTGGCATCCAGTAGCTGCTTAATAAAATCTGGTGGATGAACGGCTGAGTCCTCATTTTAGAGGAGGTAGTTGAGCCGTGGCAAAGTTAGTAACCTGTCCGAGTTGCCCAGCTTTAGAAAGTGACAGAGCCAGGATTCACAGCCTTATATGCTGTCCTCAGGCATCCCCTTGTTCCAGATGCTCAGAGACCCATCAGCCTCCCATTTAGCTGTTTCTCTTAGTGCTCCCTTCTCCAGAGCTCTGCCGTGAATTAAATATTGTGTGCTCCCCCTCACCCAGTTCACATGTTGAAGTTCTGGTCCCCATGGGATGGTATCTGGAAGCAGGGCCTTTGGAAAGTATGTTGTTGTTGTTCAGTCACTGAGTTGTGTCTGATTCTGCAACCCCATGGATGGCAGCATACCAGGCTTCTGTGATCTTCATTGTCTCCTGGAGCTTGCTCAAACTCATGTCCATTGAGTCAGTGATGCCATCCAACCATCTTATCCTCTGTTGCCCCCTTCTCCTCCTGCCCTCAATCTTTCCCAGCTTCAGGGTCTTTTCTAATGAATCAGTTCTTTGCATCAGGTGGCCAAAGTATTGGAGTTTCAACTTCAGCATTAGTCCTTCCAGTGGATATTCAGGATTGATTTCCTTTAGGATTGACTTGTTTGATCTCTTTGCAGTCCAAGGGACTCTCAAGAGTCTTCTCCAGCACCACAATCTGAAAGCAGCTGGGTCGGTTAAAAGTTCGTTTGGGTTTTCCCATGACATCTTACAAAAACCTGAACGAACTTTTCGGGTAACCCAGTAATTAGGTCTGGATGAGGTCATGAGGGTGGGCCCCATGATTGGATTAGTGGCTCTACAAGAAGAGGAAGAGACAACAGAGCTCACTCTCCATCTTGTGAGGACTCAGCGAGAAGGTCACCTGCAAGGCAGGAAGTGGGTCTTCAGGAATGGAATCTGCCAACAACTTGCTTTTGGACTTTCCAGCCTCCAGAACAATGAGAAATAAATGTGTGTTATCTAAGCCACCCTGACTGTAGTATTTTGTTGTGGAAGCCTCAACAGACACACTTCAGACAACCCTTCAGGGACACCTGTCAGTGTCTCCCTGTCCTCTTATTCATTGAAGGCTCTGCTTCTACCCTTCAGCATCAGCTGGTGACAGTCAGCTTCCCGCCTCCCCTTCCCACCTTCCCACCCTCCAACATCTGTGTTGGATATCAGAGAGAGTTCACATATGTGATCTCTCATGATGTTCAAAAACAACTTGTCAAATAGGCAACACAGTGACTGTTATCCCCATTTTACAGAAAGATAAACTGAGGCTTGGCAGGAGCCAGTGACTGCCCATGACCACACAGTGAGGACTAGGACTCCACTCTCGGATGCACTTAGCCCAGCACCCCTTTCCCAGACCCGCATTGTGGATAATGTCATAATGTGTCATTTCATCCAAGAGCGGGTTGCCTCGTAACTGAAGGCTGATGAGGAGGGTGTCAGCTCAAGCGAGTGACTCTCCTGTGGCAGCATTTTTGGCTGGAGAACTCAGATTTGGGGTACCTTAAAAGACTTCAAGTTGGCAGGTGTATGTCTTCCCTATACCTAAGCCGAGGCAGGAGCATGCTTCTGAAAACCCCCCAAAATCTGGCAACTGGTTCACTTGTCCACTCTGAATACCTGATTGACCTTCAAGCCCTGACCATTCTAAGCGTCACCTGCCCTGGCCTCCTGAACACCCCATCACACCTGTCATATCCACTTCAAAGCCTCACCCTGCCCTCCCAGGACTATTGCTGGGGTTTCCTAACTGGACCCCTGCTATTCCTCTACTCTGTCCAGGCCTCCCCTCATGTTGGGGACAAAGTGATCTGCCTGACTTCAATGACCCCATCCTCCTGCTTAAAAAACTGTGCTTGAAAGCTACAAGACATATGCGACAGAAGTGAAAAAGGAAAGATAGCAGAAATTTAAAAAACCTTTCTTTGGGGGTGGGGAGAGTTGAAAATTGTTTTACTCTTTTTTTAAAAAAAAACTCCCCTTTTACTTTCCTTTACAGAGTAAGCTCATTGTGAGCAGAATTTTATTCATTTATGACACAAAGTGATTAGACACCTTAATATTAAGGAATATGTGGACAAACAACCACACCTGATGTGAATTCTACGAAGGATTTTCACCGATTATATGTCACAAGAGTCAACCCAGAATCCATTTGCATTGACTTTATTTTTTAAAGAGCCTAACCGATTTTTGACTCCAAGGAAAGAATCCAGAAGAAGGAAAAGTCAATAAAAGTCAATAAAAAGTCAATAAAAATGAAAATGATCATTGTGGAGTAATTCATAATAAAGAAAACCTAGCAACAACCAAAGAGTGAGTAGTTAAGTAAATTATGTTGTGTCAATTTGATGGATTATCATGCAGTCACTACAAATTAGAATCAGGCAGACTGTGTAGCAACAGAAAATGCTTATGATATAATGTTAAGCACGCAAAGCGGAATAGCAAATTGCACGTATACCTCATTACAGCCCGAAAAATCATGTTTACACATGGCGAGGATGAGCAGGAGGCAAGGAGGCTGAAAACAGACGATTAGTTCCGTTGGTGGGATTGTGAGGGCAGTTTCTCTGTTTTGGGCATTTGTGTACTGTTTTTCACGCTGTTTGTGCAGTTTCAAGAGGACGCTGTTCTGCCCTTTGGGGGTCCACTTTCGAGACTGTCAGTCCCAGGAAGGCACATAAACAGCAACAAAAGCTGTGATTCCTGATTATACCTTACTGCTGGGTCTCTCCTGGGGGCCTGGCTGGCTCTGCTGGTGGGAATACGCTGATCCAGCCTGATCACGGCTGTTTGCACAATTGTTCCCAAATAGAACGTTGCTGCAGAAATGCTAACACTGGATGAATATTTACACGCAAATGTGATCATTGGCATGGCCATTTACCATCTTTTTTTTTTTCATTTAGAAACAACTCAAGTACAGGCTGAGAAACTGTTTACCTGGACTGCTGTGGAGGGAATTGCTGATCAGGGTAGAAGTTTGAACTAGATCATCTGGAAGACTGACTGAGTCTATAAGCCTTGTGTATCCTGTGTGTGACTTTGATACACATGTGGCTGAGGCTCTTCATTGTCCACAGGCCGTCTCCTGTTCCAGGCAGGCCTGGTGCATTGCTAACGGTCAGAGCATGGGAATGGCTGGGCCAGGCTCTGTGCTCAGGTAGACTTGGAGGGCAAATCCCAGTTTTCCCACTGACAAGCTTTGTGACTGTGGCTGAGCTACTTCTGATCTCTCCGAATCTCCATTTGCTCATCTATAAAACCTGGGCATCAAAACTTATCCCTTAAGGAATGTAAGTTGGTGCAGTCACTATGGAAAACAGTAAGAAGTTTCCTCAAAAAATTAGAGTTGCCATATGATCCAGCAATCCCACTCTTGGGCATATGCTCAGACAAAAATATAGTTCAAAAAGATACACACATCCTTATATCCACAATAGCCCTGTTCACAACAGCCAAGACATTGAAACAATGTAGATATTTATCTACAGATGAATAAAAAAGCTATGGTACATATATACACAATGGAATACCACTCAGTCATAAGAAAATAAAATAATGCCACTTTGCAGCAACATAGATGGACCTAGAGATTATTGCACTACATGAAGTAAGTCAGTCAGAAAAAAATAAACACCATATGATATTAGTTACATGTGGAATCTAAAATATGATGCAAATGAACCTATCTATGAAACAGAAACAAACTCACAGACGTAGAGACAAGCATTGCATCTGCCCAAATGGAAGAAAGGTAGCAGAAGGATGGATTGGCAATTTGGGATTAGCAGGTACAAACTGTTATATATAGAACTGACAATCAACAATATATATGGTGGTATAGATATGTATATACCATAGTATATATCAATCTATGAGCCTCACTTGTCACCTGTGACTTTTATACGTGGCCAAGCCTTTTCATTATTCATAAGCCTTCTCCTGCTCCAGGCACACCTGGGGCATCACTAAGGAACATATATACCATATGGAGTATATACCACTTATATATATATACACATATACATGCATACACCACAGGTCTGATATTGAATATCTTGTGATAAATCATAATGGAAAAGAATATGAAAAAAGAGTGTATATGTATGTCTAACTGAATCACCTTGCTGTACAGCAGAGATTAACACAATATTGTAAATCAGCTATACTTCAATAACACACACACAAAAAAGCCTCGAAGGTTGTTGAGAATATGGAAAGGAACAGGCATATTGTAGGTGCTAAATTAAATGGACTCATCTCACACTCTAGCAAAGCAATGCTCAAAATTCTCCAAGCCAGGCTTCAGAAATACGTGAACCATGAACTTCCAGGTGTTCAAGCTGGTTTTAGAAAAGGCAGAGGAACCAGAGATCAAATTGCCAAATCTGCTAGATCATCGAAAAAAAAAAAAGAGAGTTCCAGAAAAACATCTATTTCTGCTTTATTGACTATGCCAAAGCTTTTGACTGTATGGATCACAATAAACTGTAGAAAATTCTTCAAGAGATGGGAATACCAGACCACCTGACCTGCCTCCTGAGAAATCTGTATGCAGGTCAAGAAGCAATAGTTAGAACGGGACATGGAACAACGGACTGGTTCCAAATTGGGAAAGGAGCATGTCAAGGCTGTATGTTGTCACCCTGTTTATTTAACTTCTATGCAGAGTACATCATGAGAAACTCTGGGCTGGGAGAAGCACAAGCTGGAATCAAGATTGCCGGGAGAAATATCAATAACCTCAGATATGCAGATGACACCATCCTTATGGCAGAAAGTGAAGAAGAACTAAAGAGCCTTTTGATGAAAGTGAGAGAGGAGAGTGAAAAAGTTGGTTTAAAGCTCAACGTTGACAAAACTAAGATCATAGCATCCGGTCCCATCACTTCATGGCAAATAGATGGGGCAACAATGGAAACAGTGGCTGACTTTATTTTTGGGGGCTCTAAAACACTGTAGATGGTGATTGCAGCCATGAAATGAAAAGACGCTCACTCCTTGGAAGGAAAGTTATGACCAACCTAGACAGCATATTAAAAAGCAGAGATATTACTTTGCCAACAAAGGTCCATCTAGTCAAGGCTATAGTTTTTCCAATAGTCATGTACAGATGTGAGAGTTGGACTGGGAACAAACCTAAGTGCTGATGAATTGATGGTTTTGAATTGTGTTGGAGAAGACTCTTGAGAGTCCCTTGGACAGCAAGGAGATCCAACCAGTCCATCCTAAGGGAGATCAGTCCTGGGTGTTCATTGGAAGGACTGATGCTGAAGCTGAAGCACCAATATTTTGGCCACTTGATGTGAAGAGCTGACTCATTTGAAAAGACCCTGATGCTGGGAAGGATTGAAGACAGGAGGAGAAGGGGACGACAGAGGATGAGATGGTTAGTTGGCATCACTGACTCGATGGACACGAGTTTGGGTACACTCCGGGAGTTGGTGATGGACAAGGAGGCCTGCTGTGCTGCAGTCCATGGGGTCGCAAAGAGTCAGACACGACTGAGCGACTGAACTGAACTGAAAATTAAATGGAGACACACGATGGTGACCCAATAGCAAGCTGGTGGGCTTACACACACGGAAGCACAGGAGAAGTGAGTTTTAGGTGGGGTTTCCAGGAACATATCAAGTGCACGAGCAACAGAAAACGACTGCTAACATATGCTACGATGTAAAGCTGGGAGTCGCTGCCGATTCACAGATGGCGAAGATCCCGCTTCTCCTGGGAGCAGCTGTACCAAAAGCAAACTGGAGCAATCAAGAGGCTCCTGACTTCTTATTTAATTGCAAAAAAATATCAAATGCATGATCTGAGAATCACCATAGGCACTCGCTCTACCTTCCCTCAGTCAAGAGCCTGTCTACAGCCAGGAGAGCAGCCTTTCATGCTACAATTCAAAGAGTAACTTCGCTAATAAGCTGGCTTCTCAGACTCAAGCCAGCTACACATGTCATGGGAACCATTTTCTGTTTTAAATCCCTAGCAATTCTCCTGGGACTAAGATTCGCATTGACATTGAGACTCAACACGAATTCAAAGACTCTCTTCATAGTTACCCAAGAACTCCATAAACAAAAAGAGAAAAACCTGAGACTTTTGCAACCCAATATTAAGTTTTCTTTTTCTCATCCTAATTTCTCTTGGCTTAGGAAAGTAAGAATACTGAGAGTGCTCTTATTTTTTGTATAGTACTTAAAAAAGCAAGGAGCCAATTTAATGTCTCAAAGTGGACTTTGAACACCCGCAAGACTTCTAATATTTCAGGAATGTGGAAACTGAAGCAATGAGGGTGTTGCGTGAAAAGATGAAATGCAAGGTAAATATATGGTATTTTCAAAGTCAACACAAAACCCACCGGGCATGTATGGCAGCTCAGGATTCGTTTTAAGAAACCCACTGAGCCAAGTTTTGTGCCAATGCCAGATGTGTGGAGGGGGCTGGACAGAGGTTCTATTCACAGCACTTGCGGGATTTGTGCAGAAATGGCTTACATATTTTCTGACAACCTCGTCTTTCAATTTAGATGAATGAAGCACTATTGTTTGGTCACGAGGAACTTTAATAAAAGAAGTTGTCACCAGAGCTGTTTCTCATGGGGTGCATGTATGTGGAAATGACAGTCTTTAAATTTTTCTTGAAAAATGAAATTAGACACCAAAATCAATGCCAAAATAAGGTTAACTCAGAAGGAGAAAATAAGGAAAGCGACAGGATGCCAAGTTAAGACTAATCACCTTTGGGCTTTGTTAGTAGGTACACGCTGTTTGCTTCTACACTGGACCCCAATTTAGATTTCTCTGAAGAGGATGTCTGGGGGTACCCAGTACAGCTGGGCATTTTGTCCATAGCTACTTGAGTATCATGTGGCTTGAAACTGCAGTAAGTCTCTTGCATACAAACAAGTACCATTCTGAAAGTGCGTTCGTATATCCAATTTGTTTGTAAGTCCGACAAAGCTGGCCTAGGTATCCGACTAATATAGTTGGCTGTACAGTACTGTAATCCGTTTATAATAATTTTCACACAAAAAGTATTATAAAAAACAAATAAACACAAAACAAGCACAAAAAAATAAAGAAAACACTTTTAATCTTACAGTACGGAACCTTGAAAAGTACAGTAGTAGAGTATAATGGGCTTCCCTGATAGTTCAGTTGGTAAAGAATCCACCAGCAACGTGGGAGACTCTTGTTTGATCCCTGGTTGGGAAGATCCCCTGGAGAAGGGAAAGGCTACCCAGTCCAGGAGTCTGGCTTGGAGAATTCCATGGACTGTACAGTCCATGGGGTCACAAATAGTTGGACATAACTGAGCGACTTTCACTTTCACAGTATAACAGGTGGTTCTTCTTAGTGGCACCAGCTACATCACCACAGCTTCTACATATGCTTCTGGACATCCTGGGGTTGGAATATAGATACCGTACTGCTGTATACTATATCGTACTGTACAGTAAAGTTCTCAAGAGCACAGCCATTTGTAGGAGATGTACGCATGTGACAGTATATGCCAGACACGTGAACTAACTTACGGGATTGGGCTTGCCAATGCGTGGTCGCACCTTTGAAAGCTCACAGCTCGTAGGCTTGTATTTAGTTTATACCTTATATACCCCTTTTCGTTTCAAACATGTTGGCCTGGTTCAGGGCTTAGTGATGACTCTCCAACACACACTTAGCTGTTCTAAAGCCAGAGACATTCTTGGCTGGATCTCAAAAGCCAAATATTGTGCTATATAAGGACATGTTAAGACTTCCACAATTTCCCAGGCATCTTCCATTTGTAAATCAGTTTAAACTGACTGCTAGGTAGATTATTACTTCAATACCCCCTGAGCTGGGAGAGTCAACACAGAACCCAAGGATGCTAAAGCTCTCAAAACATTTGACTCAACAATTGTCAGTTAAAGAGGAAACAGATTTATTTCTCTGTCTTCTTCAAGGGCAGATGGTTTAGCAGGAAATGAAGCAGATTTGTACTCAATGGAGCTGGGGTTGAACTCAAATGGAAAGACGGTGAGATTTGAAATATGATATATGAGTCTTGTATGGACCAATGTTAGAAACCCTGAAAACCCATTCTCAGCCCTCAGAGCCTCAGTTTATCTCTGAGAAATGAGTCTACCAGTAACATTATTCTCACAAGACAGATAGGAGTGTTTCATGAAATATGATATATTTGAAAGTGCTTTGTGTCTTGCAAAGTACTGTACTAATTTAGCCATTATTCTTACTAATTGTGGGAACTTGAGCCAACCTCTTAGCTTTCCTGAGCCTTGGTTCCCTTCTTTGTAAAGTGGAGAGAGTCAAGGCAGGCCTCTCCAGTCCATAAAGTTAAAACTCAAAATGGAATAATGTGAAAAACTTGGGTAAATGGCAAACTACTTCCTTTAGCAACTTGGAAAAATCAATTTAAAAGTATTCAAGTGAAATGCCTTTGAGTGTTGTCCACTTAGGGATGGTTGAATTATTTCTATCCCTTGTTGAATATTGTCTCTTGTTTAATCTACAGGTCATTTCCAAGATGCTAATAATCCTTTGAGTGATCAATGTCATAATTACAATTCAGTGACTTAAGAAAATAATTTTCTTGTGTTATCAAAAGGTTGCTTTCCATTCTTCACAGGGAAATTGCCCCTTGAAAGCTGGCCCATCATTGCACCCACCTTTTCTCCTTTTGGCAGCTATATCCCCTGTTTTCTAACCTCCCTATTATCTGCTTCAGCAATAGACACTGGTCCATGTTGGCCCAGTGCCAACTCCAGCTCCCTATGGCTCTTTCCACCCTTTAAGAATTGGAAGAGATGGTCTCTGTTGGCCAGCAGGCATTGCTTATGCTGAATCTTTGTGGAGTAGGAAGAATGCATCAGAGACACTATGGAAACAAACATTCTCAGAACGCTTTGATGGACAGACAGAACTTAAGCAATTGCATATATGTGCATCTTTGACACTAGTCCTCTTCTTTTTCTAATGAATACTGACAATTTTATTCACAATAAACTGAAAACAATTCAATGACAATTGTAGGTCAGTGGATACGTATATGGTGACACGTCTAGACAGGGGAATGCTACCCTGCAATAAAAAGGAATTAATGGCTGATGGATGCATCATCATGGATACGTCTCTACAGGGTTATAGTCAGCAGAAGAATCCAGACATAAAGTCAGCACTGTATTATTCCATTAATAAACTTTAGAAGTTTAGAAATGAAATATCTACTCTACAGTAACAGGAAGCAGCCTGAGGCTGGGGTTGGAGCTGGATTCTGACTTCATAAGGACATAAAGAAAGATTCTGGTTTGGATGGGAACATCTTTAAAGGCTTGGCTGTGAGGATGATGGGATGTGTATCGATTTGTTAAAAACTCATTGACTTACACTTAAAATGGCTTCATCAGTTGCATAAAGAGTAACCTCAATAAAGTTGAAAATACTTTAAAAATAAATTCTGAATCTATGACAGAGGATATAGCTCACCACTGAGGGACTGATGGAAAGAATGTGTAAGGTGAAATGAGGGTTAAAGATAATGATGGAATGTAGCCTTTGAGGCATTTTATGAGCTTTTCCATGCTTTTCAGGGCTGATGCAGGATAGTGCTCCATAAAAGCCAACATGTCTTGAAAGTCTCTGTCATTGCCTTTATCTGGAGAGGGCTGGCTCAAACTAGCTGAACATACACTCTTTCTTTAGAAGAAAGTCCAGAGACAGACGCTGTTGACATTATCTTTGCAATTTCAATAAAACAGTCCTTGGTGAAATGTGGTCTTGCTTCTATTCCAAGATCTATCAATACTGGCTGCCAAGCCAGTCTTTGCCTTTCAGAGAGAATGCGGGGGACAAGCATTTACACTTTTCTCTGTCCCTTAGCTGCTGTCTACATCACCAAACAGGACAAAAAAGATTTTTCTTTTCTAGGGGATTTTGACTTCTAAGAAATGACTGGGAGGTTAAAAGGCCATATGAGCTGATGTGACAGTCCCAAATATTGAGCTATTTTTCATATTTCTCCCAAATGAAAAGCAGAAAGTGAGCAATTTAGTAGAACTTGAGACTATAAAGGGGCACAAAAGACAGCCTTTTTGAAAAGTAAAATAATCACCAGAAAAGCACATAGTAAGACTTGTTAGCATCTACCCACGTGGTGAGAGCAAAGGATGACACAGATAAATATCTATGTGTGTGTGGGGGGGGGATGGAATTAACATATACACACTACTATATATAAAATAGGTAAATAACAAGGACCTACTACACAGCTTTGGGCACTATACTCAATATCTTGTAATAACCTAAAATGGAAAAGAATCTGAAAAAGAATATATATGCATATATTTAAAGAGAAGGCAATGGCACCCCACTCCAGTACTCTTGCCTGGAAAATCCCATGGACGGAGGAGCCTGGTGGGCTGCAGTCCATGGAGTCGCTAAGAGTCGGACACGACTGAGCGACTTCACTTTCACTCTTCACTTTCATGCATTGGAGAAGGAAATGGCAACCCACTCCAGTGTTCTTGCCTGGAGAATCCCAGGGATGGGGAGCCTGGTGGGCTGCCATCTGTGGGGTCGCACAGTCGGACACGACTGAAGCGACTTAGCAGCAGCAGCATCAGATATTTAAAGGTTGTTTCAGTATACCTGAAACTAACACAGCCTTTAAATTAACGTCACCTCAATAAAAAACAAAAGAATCTGGTTCCAGGAGAGACTGAGGTTAATGAACACAGGCTCAGAGAGCAAAACAGTGCAATGAATGAGGGATTGTCCCTAGGAGATGCAGAGGTCAGTGAACAGGCATTCACTTCTAGGGATATGATCTGGGTCTGTCTCTAAAACAGGAAAAGGTATTCTTCAATAATGCATAAAGTGGAATAACAAATTTAGGATAAACTGTAAGACTGTAGAATTTATACTGCATATTTTCAATAAGTTCAAATTAAATAATAAATATACTAGTAAAAAAGAGAAAATTTATACTTATGGCTAAGCTTGAATAGTAAAGGCTTATTGATTTTAAATTGTTTCTATTAAAATTGAAATGATTTAAAAAGAATTTGGTTACAGTGGCATAGCGTTGGGGGAGTGGAGAATTTTAAATAATAATAAAACAATAATAAAACCCACTAAAAGTTAAGGAAAAAAAGATCTCTGTGTGTATGTGTGTGTGTGTGTGTGTGTGTGTGTATGTATTGGGAACATATGCACCGTTGTCATTAACAGACAAGATGCAGAAGAGCGTAGTTGTTAGGAGGACAGACAGTTTTGCGTTGAATCATAGCTCCCGAAGTTACTTAACTTCTTTGAGTCTTAGTTTGTTCATCTGTGAGTGGAAAAAGTAATAGTGCCTACTTAATAGGACTGCTGTGAGGATAAAATGAGATATAAGGAACGGAAAACCCAGCAAGTACCTGGCATAGAGCAAGCCCTCGGTAAGCACAGCTCTTTTGCTATTCCCATGCATTTCCTGTGAATGTAAGTATTGTAAAGATAAGATCAACAGCCAGCCAGTGACTTTTGGGTTTTGCGATTGGGTTAACTGCCTCCTACAGCATCATAAAACGGAAACATATATTCTTTAGTTCGAAGAATTTTTCTTGTCTTTTTTTGGGGTCAAGTACTCTCTCTATGTCTTTACTTTTTGGAATATCTTCCGAATGATGATTCATCATTTTTATTTCCTATTAAAAATTCTAATTTCAGTGAACTTCTCACATCTTTATCTTCCACTTCTTTTATTCTGCTCTCATATTTCTTGTTCTCAAATGATACTTAAAAATAGCATTTTAGTCTAATTTCATTGATGTAATACCTTCTCTTCAATCTGTGAGGATATGAATTGCAGTTTTTAAAGATGTTTTCTTCTACTCCCTGCCTTGTCTTTATTTCTTCCAGGTGTCTTCGTCCTGTATGTTGATTTAGATCCTCCTTTCCTGTAGTGGTTTTCGTCACTTATCTGGTTTCCACGGCTCTCATTGACACCACTTAAGTGTGAGGTCCTAAGAAGAATGGAAGCTCCTTGTGTATATGCAGGACTTATCAGCTGATATGCAAGATGGATGGATACTTGGTTTTTATCTGAGGGGTTTTCCCTTGGGCCTGTCACTTTTCTTGGAGACAAGAAAAGAAAGAAGAAAGTGTTAATCACTCAGTCATGTCTGACTATGCGACCCCGTGGAATGTAGTCTACCAGGTCCCTCTGTCCATGGGATTCTCCAGGCATGAATACAGGAAAGGGTAGCCATTCCCAGTTTAGTTCCAGCATTTGGGAAGCAAGAATGTAACTGAAAATGGTATCTGATTGCTTAATCACTATTTCTACAACTGCCAGTAAGGAGACCAGGTTGATGGAAAGGAAGGTTTGCTTTATTTTGGGTGCTGGTAATCAGAGCAGGGAATGGTGGACACCTGACCAAAGGCTGACTCCCCTCGCTGACAATCAAGGAGGGTTTTATAGATGGAAGGAGGGGGTTACATGCAGAAACAGCACAGTCAGCTCTGACAGTCATCTTCAGAGTGATCATCAGTGGTCTGACCAGCGTCATCTTGATTGTTTTAAGTACAATTAGACTTGAGTTCCCTGGTCAGTTTGTTCCCACTTCCTTGAGGCCAGTTCTCAGAATTGCCGCAGCTTAAGTCATGGCTACAGACTAGTCATCAGATAGTTAACTTCTTCCACTTGGTGGGGGTTTCAGATTCTACAAGACAACTCACAGGATATGATTCAGAATATTATCTACAGCCCATGAGAAGGAACTAAAGATCCCTGACTATGCTTAATGACTACATTATTATTATTTGGTCTCCTTTGGCTGTTTTCCTTTGTTTCGGCATGTTCTCACTTCTCTGATTTTACCTATTTTTTGACTAAAATTTCTCCACAGTCAAAAGGCAGGCAGAGGACATGGTGGGGTGGGGGGCAAGGACCCCCAGAGGGTGCTGCTCCATCTCAAGAAAGGAAAGCGGCTAGAGGTTCTGTCCACGCAGACCGCACTATCTTCTTTAATTCTCCTTTTGGACTTCCCTGGTGGCTCAGACGGTCAGGAATCCGCCTGCAATGCAGGAGACCTGGGTTCAATCCCTGGGTCAGGAAGATCCCCTGGAGAAGGGAATGGTTACCCACTCCAGGATTCTTGCCTGGAGAATCCCTATGGACAGAGGAGCCTGGCGGGCTACAGTCCATGGGGTCACAAAGAGTCGGACACGACTGAGAAACTAATATTTCCACCTTTCCCCCTCATCTGTGCCTAAGCCTCAGATACCTGGCCCCCCTTGGCGATTCTCCCAGAGAGAACCTTGTTTTCTGCCTGGCTCAGGAGGAGCTGAGCGGGCTGCCTGGCTGGGGCAGGCCCTTGGGGCACGGACTTCCTCTTACACTGACTCCCCATCCGTTGTCCTCTTTCTTGCTGCGTTCAGGGGGACCTGGTATTATCAACTCTGGGGCCTTTCTGTGGCCCCAGGGTGTAGTGTATTTGCCTCTGGTTGCCTTCCCCAGCAGGCGCTTAGCCTCAGCCTTCTGTTTTGACTCTCCTTGTCAATGACAGAACTTACTGACATTTCTCATCTGCTGTTGACTCTTCTGTTTTTTACCTGTTTTGTAATATTTTTAGCTCTTTAATTCTTTTGTTGCCATTTTATCAGGCTTTAGGAGGAGTGGAGATAAACACCTGTGTTTATGTATCAGAAGTTCATCCACAGAATGTTAACAATAACCCAGCACTCAGGTCCTATCTTAAAGATTCTTAAGCAGGAGCCTGGGGCGGATCTGGATGTGCCTACAATTTCAGTTCAGTTGCTCAGTCGTGTCAGACTGTGTGACCCCATGGACTGCAGCAGGCTAGGCTTCACTGTCCATCACTCTCTCTCGGTGCTTGTTCAAACTCATGTCCATCAAGTCAGTGATGCCATCCAACCATCTCATCTTCTGTCATCCCCTTCTCCTCCTGCCTCTCATCTTTCCCAGAATCAGGGTCTTTTCTAATGAGTTGGCTCTGCACATCAGGTGGCCAAAGTATTGGAGCTTCAGCTTCAGCATCAGTCCTTCCAATGAATATTCAGGGTTGACTTCCCTGGTAGCTCAGCTGGTAAAGAATCTGACTGCAATGCAGGAGACCTGGGTTGGATCCCTGGGTTGAGAAGACCCAATTTCCTTTAGTATTGACTGGTTTGATCTCCTTGCCATATAAGATACTCTCAAGAGTCTTCTCCAACACCACAGTTCAAAAGCATCAATTCTTCAGCACTCAGCTTTCTTTATAGTCCAACTCTCACATCCATACATGACTACTGGAAAGACCATAGCTTTGATTGGATGGACCTTTGTTGGCAAGGTAATGTCTCTGCTTTTTAATATGCTGTCTATGCTGGTCATAGCTTTTCTTCCTAGGAGCAAGCAGTCATGACTTTCATGACTGCAGTCACCATCTGCAGTGATTTTGGGGCCCCCCAAATAAAATTTGTTACTGTTTCCATTGTTTCCCTGTCTATTTGCCATGAAGTGATGGGACCAGATGCCATGATGCCATGATGCTTTTCTGGAATTCTCTTGCTTTTTTGATGATCCAGCGGATGCTGGCAATTTGATCTCTGTTTCCTCTGCCTTTTCTAAATCCATTTTGAATATCTGGAAGTTCTTGGTTCATGTACTGTTGAAGCCTAGCTTGGAGAATTTTGAGCGCTACTTTGCTAGTGTGTAAGATGAGTGCAATTGTGCAGTAGTACGAGCATTCTTTGGCATTGCCTTTCTTTAGGATTGGAATAAAAACTGACCTTTTCCAGTCTTGTGGCCACTCCTGAGTTTTCCAAATTTGATGGCATATTGAGTACAGCACTTTCACAGCATCTTTTAAGATTTGAAATGGCTTAATTGGAATTCCATCACCTCCACTAGCTTTGTTCATAATGATGCTTCCTAAGGCCCACTTGACTTCACATTCCAGGATGTCTGGCTCTAGGTGAGTGATCACACCATCACGATTATCTGGGTCATGAAGATCTTTTTTGTATAGTTTCTCTGTGTGTTCTTGCCTCCTCATTTTAATATTTTCTGCTTCTGTTAGGCCCATACCATTTCTGTCCTTTATTGTGCCCATCTTTGCACGAAATGTTTCCTTGGTATCTCTAATTTTCTTGAAGTGATCTACAATTTAAGAGCTCCCAGTAGAGTGATGAGGTGAGCTGACTTGGTGGCTCACTGAGCCCCAATGGAGTGTGGCTTTGAGCACTTTTTTTAATGTACACTTGACTTCTCTCCTTCTTGCTAGAAGCACAGCAGTGAGAAACAGCTGAGTGTGAAAAGCACTTATTGGCTGCTTTCTATGTTCCTGGGACTGAATTAAAGACTATTGGTTGCAGATGATAGGATCAAACAGCTTTGGTAAAGAATTTTTAGCTAATACCAATAAATAATGGTAAAGGGAGGGACTGAAGCATGTACAGGCTTCCCTGGTCTTTCATTAACTCTTTTTTCTATACTTTGGCCACCTGTTATGAAGAGCCAACTCACTTGAAATCCTGATGCTGGGAAAGACTGACAGCAGGAGGAGAAGGGGGTGACAAAGGATGAGATGATTGAATAGCATCACCAACTTAATGGACATGAGTTTGAGCAAACTCTGGGAGATAGTGAAGAACAGGGAAGCTGAGTGTGCTGCAGTCCATGGAGTTGCAAAGAGTCAGACATGACTTAGTGATTGAACAACACAGTGAGGTCATTCAACATGAGGCTAGAACAATTTCAAATGTTAGATTTGGTCTTCCATCTCTATAGATGTAAGTTTAGAAAGGAGGGATCTCTCCCTCAAACCCCACTGTTCCCATTCTTGTTCTAATGTGAACAAGGCTGGGGAAGGGCCCGAAATGGCTGGCGTGGGTAAGGTTTTTACCTCCTGATCAATGATGATAGTGAGGCGGGTATTGTGAGAAGATGGTGATGGTGGCTTCAGACCTCAGAGTGAAGGAGAGGGAAGGGTGACCCTAAGGGAGGAGGGAGAGGGTTGTTCTTAGAGGGAGAGTGGTGTGCTGGGTAAAGAGAAAAATAGATCCATTACAGTCCACCCTTGGCTATTCAGTCCCTGGGCATGTACGCACACGTGTGGGCCCCTTCCATCTCTCTCTTTCTCTCTCTCCATCTGAGACATTTCCAAAAATGCAATTATCCTGTGCAGAACTGCAAACATGCTTATCTTCTCATCCCTTTGAAATGTTCCCGACTACTCTACCATTCCATAATTCCGCTTCTTCGGTGATGTCCATTCCTTTTCATCACCTCTGGATATAGCTTCTTCTGCTCCTGTAATTTACAGGCAACATGAACATTTAATCTTTCTGAACGTACCCAAGTTCCCAAGGCTTTAGTCTCAGGGGGGTGAGTCCCCAGACACTGCACGCAATCGATGAACAAACAGCCTAACTGATTCCTACCAAAGACAAAATGAAGGAATCCTGACTGCCTTCCCCGTGCTGTTCTGCTTATATGTTGCCAGGCAACAAACCATCTCCAGTGGTTAAGCCAATAACAATCACTTTTGTTGTTGTTGTTGGTTTATGAGTTTGGGGGTTGACTGGGCTCAGTGAGACAGTCTTGACTATCTCAGACAATGGCTGAGGCTGCGGTCCTCTCAAAAGTATCTTTATCTTATAAAGGGCTTGGGGGGTTGGAAAGACTCCATGATCACTGGGGTTGGAATTGCTGGGACTCTTTGGCAGCTCTCTTTCCTTGTGGTCTCTCCACCTGGCAGCCTTGGGAATCCGAACCTCTTGTGGGGCTAGTGCCCCAAAAGAGACTGGCAGAAGTCCTTTGGTCTTTTCCTCCTAACCTTAGAAATCACACACTGTCCTTCCCACCACATTCTGTTCATCGAGGCACTCACCAAACCTGGCTCCATGTCGAGGGGGAGGGCACAGATTCTCCTCTTGATGGAGGGCATGTCAACAAAACTCCCATACTGACCTTAACTCAGCCCATGCACATTTTAGGATCTTTGAACCCTCCACTCCTGGCTTCTACAGAATTCTTTTAGTTGCATGTGACACAAACAAAATTCAAATTAGCATATAGCCAGACCATGGAAGGGTGGGGTGGCGGAAGCCAGGGACTTCAACATGTGCATTCCCTGTTTCTTTTGAAGAGTCCCAGGGATTTGCTGGGGACACACGCCCGTCCCTAGATCAGTCGCTATAGTTACGGTGTGTCTACTGTGTCTGGCATAATTTAGAAGGGAGATTACCTCTTGGTCAGTCACTGTGGTCAAGGTCATATAAAAAGGTAGTGACTCCCATGTGGATGCCCAGGTGAAGGTGTGGAAAGTGAAAGTGTTAGTCACTCAGTCATGTCGGACTCTGTGACCCCATGGACTGTAGCCCGCCAGGCTCCTCTGTCCATGGGATTCTCCAGGCAAGAACACTGGAGTGGGCTGCCATTCCCTTCTCCAGGGGATCTTCCCAAACCAGGGATCAAACTCTGGTCTCCTGCATCGCAGGCAGATTTTTTACAGTCTGAGCCACCAGGGAAGCCAACTATAGATAGTGTGGGAATATAAAATCTTGCTTTACTCACATAAATGCCTATTTTATTTATCCCATACTAAATAACCATCCAAAGATTTTTTAAAAAATTCATCTGCAGCAACTCCTTTTGTTAAAAGAAAAAAAATTTTGTGCCTTTGAAATAATAGCTAGACCTTTTGTGTTTTTTCAAGTTTTTGTCGATATTCTTAATTGTTCTTATCTGTAAGGCCCATTGCGAAGGCCTCAGTGGAGCTTCCTAAACCAGTTTTTCTCATTCAGGAAAGTTCTTAGGTTAATGTGACTTTTGTTTTATAGGTACCAACAAACCAGTTGTTTAAAATGAGAGTGCTCTAGATTTAATTATTTGTTAGTTCCTCTAATTAGTTCCCTGAAAGAGTAGGGGTGCTTTTCTCAGGGGAGGTGGGGGTGAGAGGCTGGCTGAGAAATAAAATCCCACTCAACTTTTATGTAGACTACTAACTCATATAGTTCCAGCAACTATGAAACAATTATTGTTATTGCTTTTTAACAAATGAAGAAATTGAGGCTCAGGGACATTCAGCATCATGTCCCAGGTGACTCAGTCTAGCGTGGCTGTTCAGAGCCCATCTGCCTGAACACAAAGTCCATGCCTAGAACACTCCTCTCTCCCCAGTCCCCAGACCACATGCTTTATGGCAGATGGTGAAGGTTAGACTCAGGGAGCTAAGAAGGTGAGAGGGAGCACCCCGGGGACACAGCTCCCTTGGTCCACTTTTCCCTCCTCCCCATCACACCCTGCTTCCAGCTGAGCTCCTGCTGTGCGTACCACTGCTCCGAGCAGCTCTGTTGGTGATTGGTCCAGCTGTCTGCATCCTTTCATCCTCTCATTCAGCTGGACTTTCCCTAAGGGAATCATATTAGGAAATGCGGGGAAAAGCAAATCCCAACCAAGCAACACAGAAACACAGGAGTTGAGGAAATGAATGTGATCACAGACTGCTGATGATTCCTTATCTTGGCTTCACCAACTCATTTGGCGGGAACTGTTCGGCAGGTCCCCAGAATTTTTGCTTCTTTTGCCGGAATCAGTTGCAATGATTTCCCAGGGGTGCTTTCACAAGCTCATTCTTGAGACTGGTCCTACTTGTAGGTAGTTTTAATTTCATCGATCATGAAATCTGAGGCTCAAACAGTGGCCACATAATCCCCAAGGAGGACACCATCACCCCTTAATAATGGTTCCCTCTCACCTGCAAGGGACTGGCAGGCCCCATACCTTCCACTGTCCATAGTCCAGTAGGATCACTTTGCTTGTTACTGAATTTCTTCCATTCAGCTCATCTGCAGGACCAACCTCATTGACATGGCCACGACCCAATAGAGGTTAAGGCTTTTGGACTTTCGTATGTGCCAAGTAGCTTCAGTCGTGTCCAGCTCCTTTCAACCCTACATACTGTAGTCTGCAAGCTCCCCAGTCCACAGGATTCTCCAGGCAAGAATACTGGAGTGGGTTGCCATTTCCTTCTCCAGGGGATCTTCCCAACCCAGGGATCCAACTTGCGTCTCCTGAATTGGCAGGTGGATTCTTTATCACTAATGCCACCTGGGAAGCCCATTTTGTCTTGGGTATACACATCTATTTGACTCCCTGATGTCTCAGACAGTAAAGAATCTGCCTGCAGTGCAGAAGACCTGGGTTCAATCCCTGGGTTGGGAAGATCCCGTGGAGAAGGGAATGGCTACCCCCTGCAGCATTCTTGCTTGCAGAATTCCGTGGATAGAGGAGCCTGGTGGGCTACAGTTCATGGTGTCACAAACAGTTGGATACTGCTGAGCAACTAACACTTTCACTTCGGGAATTCCCGTGTAGCTCAGTCGATAATCTGCCTTCAATGCAATAGACCTGGGTGGGAAAGATCCCCTGGAGAAGATGGCAACCCACTCCAACATTCTTAGCTGGAGAACCCCATGGACAGAGGAGCCTGGCAGGCTGCAGTCCATGGGTTTGAAAGAGTTGGACACGACTTAGCAACTAAACCACCACCGTACACATCTATATAAATATATATATATATATATATATATATATATATATATATATATATTTACACACACACCTTTGGAGTGTGTGTGGCAGAATTCTGATCTCTGTAGTTTCTCAATTTTAAAATGCCTCACACATATGGAGTGCCTCACAAAAGCCCTCATGGAGTCAGAGGATGGGGGAAAAAGAGCTTTTTCTCGCTGGACCCTCATAGACCCCAGTATCTAGGAGACACTTCTGTTTGTGCAACAAAGAAGCAGAAGGACCTGAGGCAGGTGTTGTTTCCAAGCTTAAAGCTCTAGGGTTGAGGAGAGAACTTTTTTTTTAAGAACAGCTGAAAGCAAGAAGAAGTAAAATTACAACAGTTTGACAGCATAATTTTAATAAGTTTTGTTTTTCTCTGGTGCAGAGATTCATCAAATCATGGCTGGAAGCAATAGAGAGATGAGAAGGAAGGAAACAAGTGTTGAGACAGCGGCAGTTACCGTGGTGGGCGCCTGGGATGTTATTTGGTTGTGAGAATGGTTCTCGCTACAGCTATTCCCCATTGCTTTACCGACTGAAATTAAAAAATGATTCTTTAATGTGCTCCGTTCCTCTGTCTGCTCCTGAGAGAACCAGTGCTATGACCTTCCCAGTTGGTAGGGTGTTGGATGCGAGGCTCTGTCAGGCTCACCTGCCACCTGGCTCTCCTCTCCCCCGGAGTTGGGGTCCCCCTCTGCCACCTCTTGGGGTTTGGCTGAAGCCACAGAGAGCTCAGCTTTTCTGGGGGAGCTTCAGAGAGGACGGGGGCTTCCACCCTGCTGGCGGAGCCGCTGAAGCCTCCGTAGGATGCTTGCACATTTCAGAAATCCTTCAGTCATCTGGTTACTGGATCATTCCTGTATCCATTGACCAGGGACCTCTGATATGCCTGGCTCTGTGCTGGGTGATGGGGAGGGGGTAACATACAGACAGCCCTACTTCCCGTCTCCTAAGGCTTTTATATTCTGTCTGCCCGGAGCTCTGGGTCTGCTCCCAAGCAGGGCTCTGAAGCAGGTTTATGTCTGAGAGCAACGCAGCCCTATGGGACCCCTGGGCAATTCATGAACACTGGGGTAGCTCGGGTCCCTAGGGAGCTGTTCCACTTAGGGGTGTATTGACCGTCCAGAAGGTCCAGTGCGGTGCAGGCATGGCACTGAGAAGGCGACAGCTCCTCTGACACCTCTCCCCGTGAGCCTTGGGTCCCCTGGTTTTTGACAACCTGCTGTATGTGGGGATAAAAGCCGACTTTCTTCTTTGCATCAGTGACAGATGGTCTGCAAATCTTGACTACCCTAAGTAACACCAAATACAAGTGACCCACACATCTGTGAAGGATTTCCTACTCAGAGGAGTCAGATCCTGTTGTTTTTTGCCCTCTGCAGTTTCTCTCCCATCCATCGCGTCCCCCCTTCCCCCTTTGCTGCCCCGGTTCAGCCCCTCATTGTCTCCTGCCTAAGACATCTGCTTTTTCACTCCTTTCTCTCTGCCTTTGAAATTGTCCCTTATAATGCTGCCTGATTTATCTTCTTTAAGTGTGGCTCAGACCATGTTATTCCCTGGCTCAGAAACATTCTGTGATGTCTATTAAATTGTTTATTAAATGAAGCGAACACTCTTGGCCTGATGCGAGGCAGGCTCCTGTGCTGTATCTTCCGTTCCCTACATTTTATTTCGCGGCTCACAGTCACACACCCAACTGTTCAGCCCGGTGGGGGTACTCACTGTTATGGAAGCTTGCCTTGCATTTAGTTTCTTCTTCGAGTCCTCAGACTGGAATGTTTTTTCTCATGGTCTTCCCCTTCTGGAACCTTCTAGCTATCCTTTAGGAGCTGGCTAAAAATGGCTTTTCCTTCCCCAAGCCTTTCCTGTCCCCACAGTGGGACGCCATCATTCTTGTTTTGGACTAGCATGGCAAGTCTTTTGCTCCTGTCTCACTGTACCTGTAATAATTCGTGGTGAGGGTCCTCTTTGGCGAGCAAGCTCATGAGGGCAGTGACTCCCACCAGGCCCCCAGAAAACGTCTGTGGATTCTGTTGCGTGCTGCGTGAGTGCTAAGTCACTTCAGTCGTGTCTGACTCTGTGCGACCCCATGGACCATCCCACTGCTTCCTCTGTCCGTGGGATTCTCCACGCAAGAATCCTGGAGTGGGTTGTCATTTCCTCCTCTAGGGGGTCTTCCTGACCCAGGGACCGAACCCACGTCTCCTGTGTCGCCAGCATTGGCAGGTGGGTTCTTTACCACTAGCGCCACTGAGCAAGTACCTGTTCACCTGTGTGTTCCTGGGATATAGTGCATCTCATGAGTACCTTACTGCTTTGTGGGAAAACAAAACCCAGGCCCCCTTAGATCTTCTACCAGTGCGATTATAAAGGAATAGAAAATTTTAAACTGGAGTATGTTGGTTTCCAGTGTTGTGATACTTTCTGCTGTACAGCAAAGGGATTCAGTTATACATATATATGTGTGTGTGTATATATATATTCTGTTCCATTATGGATTATCATAAGATACTGAATACTCTGGGAGATGGTGAAGGACAGGGAAGCCTGGAGTGCTGCAGGAGTTGCAAAGAGTCGGACACGACTGAGTGACTGAACAACAATGACATTGAATATAGCTCCCAAGAATAGAAGTTTCTACACTGCACACATGTTCATGCATTATTATAGCATGTAGAGTATGGACAGAAATCTAGCTCAACCCAGCTAGTCAAAAAAAGGACTTATTGGAAGGACATGGGTTTTCAGAATAGAAGTGAAATGAAGTGGAAGTCGCTCAGTCATGTCCAACTCTTTGCGACCCCATGAACTATATAGTCCATGGAATTCTCCAAGCCAGAATACTGGTGTAGGTAGCCTATTGCTTCTCCAGGGGATCTTCTTGACCCAAGAATTGAACCAGGGTCTCCTGCATTGCAGGCAGATTCTTTCCCAGCTGAACTAACAGGGAAGCCCTGCAGAATGGAAGAGGAGGTTGAATGAACCAGGTAGTTTCAGGGACCTCCCAACTTGGACTCAACATCTCTCTATGTTGGGCAGACCCTTGTGGCCGCTCATCTTGTGTCTCTTTGGGAGATAACTTTTGAAAAAAGATGGGAGGTAGAGTAAAGAGAAGGATGAAAGAGTGCGTGGGGACTCATCGGGGTCACACATGATCATCTAAGGTGATTAAGTTGACATCAAATCTCAATCCTATTATTTTAGGCCCAAACTACAAGATTTATTTGACACTCCTCAGAGTCCCTAATAGGAGGAGGAAATGGCAACCCACTCCAGTATTCTTGCCTGGAGAATCCTGTGGACAGAGGAGCCTGGTGGGCTGCTGTCCAAGGGATCACACAGAGTCAGACACACCTGAAGTGACTTAGCGTGCATGCATGAGTATTCTTGTCTGGAGAACCCGGGGACAGAGGAGCCCAGTGGGCTGCCATCTATGGGGTCGCATGGAGTTGCACATGACTGAAGTGACTTTGCGGCAGCAGCAGCAGAGTCCCTCATGATGACTTCTGTCTTCTGGGGAGGAAGCAAGCCCATAGGGCAGCCTCTCCTTCCATTTTCAGATGGAGAGGAGTGTAGGAGCTTCAGAAGGAGCTGGCTGGTGGCCACGGTGATGGCAGAAGCAGGAGTGGGGGCGGATGAAGGACAAAGCGGAAGGGAAGGTTCCAGTTCAGAACTAACTCTGGGTCTAGGCATGGAGCAGTGTGAGCTAGTTACACATAGATCCATTCTTTTTCAGAGTCTTTCCCCCATACAGTTATTACAGAGTGTTGAGTAGAGTTCCCTGTGCTAGACAGTAGGTCCTTGTTAGTTATCTATTCTCTATCTAGTAGCATGTGCCTATTAATGCTAAGCTCCTGATTTATCCCTCCTCCCACCTTTCCCCTTTGGTCACCATAAGCCTGTTTGCAAATTCTGTGCGTCTGTTTCTGTTTTGTAAATAAATTCACTTATAGCATTTATTTTTATTTAAAATAAAACAAATTTTGCCACGCCATAATACACACAAGATCTTAGGTCCCCAACCAGAGACGGACCCTCACCCTCTGTGGTAGAAGTACAGAATTTTAACCACTGGACTGCTAGGAAAGTCATTAAAAAAAAATAGATTCCATATATAAGTGATATCATGTGATATTAGTCTTTTTCTCTCTGACTTACTTCACTGAGAATGATAATCTCTAGGTCTATCATGTTGCTGCAGATGGCATTATTTCAAATTTTTTTTATGGCTGAGTGATATTCCATTCTATATATGTACAACATCTTCTTTATCCATCCCTGTGTTGATGGACATTTAGGTGGCTTCCACATCTTGGCTACTGTAAATAGTGTTTCAATGAACACTGGGATACATGTATTTTTTTTTGAATTATGGTTTTCTCCAGCTAGGAGAGAGATTGCTGTAGTTCTGTTTTTTAATTTTTTAAGGAAGCTCTATACTGTTCCCATAGTAGCTGCACCAATTCGCATTCTCACTAACAGTACAGGAGGGCTCCCTTTTCTCCACACCCTCTCCACCATTTATTGTTTGTAGACGTTTTGATGATGGCCATTCTGACTGGTGTGAGCTGATACTTCCTTGTAGCTTTGATTCTGGCTCGAGGCATTGATCATCAGAAGCCAAGCCTTCGAATGAGCAGGAGTTGATAGAAATGTCTTGGTTGCTGGAGCAATTAGATGACTCGAAAGGGCTAACAAGAACAGCTAAGGAAGCAGGTAATGAGAGATACGTGAGTTTGTGAGACTCTGACGGAGGATAAAAGTCATCTGCCTACCAGAGGGAACCTGAATATTTAACGCTGTGAATCTATAAATATTTAACCACGTTCAAATATTTAGCTACTGAAATTGCCGCTTTAAAAAATGAGATTTTTCTGAATACAGGGCCATTTTTCTCAGGGCACAAGTTAGCTTAAGCAATTCATTTAAAGAATCATTTTTGACAACTTCCCATGGATCACAAGAATACAGCCCATTGTGTGTTAGGATCCCTTCGGATACACTGATCAGACGCAGTGTAATGAAAGCCTGATCTGGCTATTTTTCACCACACCCAGGATGTCAGAAACCCTCCCCTGGCTTCTCGACATTTACGAGTACATCCATTTCTCGTTCTCCCTGTGGCAATCTTGCAAGACTTCCCCTCTGCACAAAATCGTGCCCCAACATAGAAAATACAAGCACGCAGAGAGTGGGTAACAGCAACAGAATAACAGCTAAAAACGGGAGACGGGCGCTTGGGAAAGGAGAGGTTGGGAGGGAAAACCTCCAGGGCATTTAGCTGCAGATACAAACTCGGGCAGACTAGTTCCAGGAAAGAGTTTGCACGGTAGTGGCCAGCACAGAACTGCATTTCGTCTAAACCTTCTGTGCCCACAGGTCCTCTGGAAGTCTTTGTTTCCCCCAAGATTTGGGCTCCACAGTAAAGAGGGCTGCTCTGCACACACCTCCTCTTCAAAGTCCCTCTGCTCAGAAACCATGTACTCCCAAGCATTCATATCATCACTTACACTTTGTCCCTCAAATTCTCTGTCTCTGAGGAATTTTCCTTTTCTCTCAATACCTTCTCCTCCTTCACATTTAAGGAAAGACCCTTTACACAGCCCTCAAGAAAAATGAGGGGGCTAGGTAAGCTTCCATCTGTCTCATTAAGCCTTCGTCATGGCCTACATCTCCTGTGACAGTCAGGGTGCCCAGAGGAACAGAACCAGCATGACAGAGATATAGGTAGAGGTGGGCTTCCAAGGTGGCTAGCGGTAAAGACCCTGCCTGCCAATGCAAGAGACAAAAGGGAAGCGGGTTTAATCCCTGGAATGACAAGATCCCCGGGAGGAGGAAATGGCAAGCTACTCCAGTCTTCTTGCCTGGCGAATCCCATGGACAGAGGAGCCTGGTGGGCTATAGTCCATGGGGTCGTGAAAAAGTCAGAAACAACTCAGCGACTAAACCATGACAACAATAGGAGACTTAGAGGAATTGGCTGATGGGATTAAGAAGGCTGAGAATTCCTACCATCTGCTTTGTGCAAGCTGGAAAACCAGGAAAACCAGTGGTTGAAGTTCAAATCCACACACTTGAGAATCCCAGTCTGAGTCTGAATGCCCGATGAACTAGGAGGGCTAATGTCTGAAGTCCAAGGGCGGAAGATGGCTATCTCAGCTCAAGTACAGACAGCAAATTCTCCCTTTCCCAATTTATTTTTGTTTGGTTTGGTTTTACTGAAACCCTCAGTGGATTAGATGATGTCCCCTCGTGCTGGGGATGGTGATGCGTCTACCTATTCAAACGCCCGTCTCTCTGGACACTCTGATCCAGACACACTCAAAAGTAATGCTCTCACCAGCTGTCTGGACATCTCCGGGCTCAGCCAGACAGACACACACAGTTCGCCGTCACACATCTAGCACCTCTCCACACCCACTGTCCTCAGAGCAACCACAGCTCGGGGGGGAGGAGCTGTGATGGTGGAGGTGAGTCTGGGGCAGGCTGTCTCCAGCTGCGGCGAGCAGGTGCCACTGTTCACTGCGGTGCGCGGGCTTCTCACTGTGGTGGCTTCTCTTGTTGGGCAGCACGGGCTCTAGGCACACGGTCCTCAGGAGCTGCAACACCATGGGCTCAGTAGTTGTGGTGCAAGGGCTCAGTTGCTCCAAGGCATGTGGGACCTTCCTGGGGATCAGACCTGTGTCCCCAGTATTGGCAGGTGAATTCTTATTCACTGAGCCACCAGGGAAGTCCCAAATTTGGCTTTTTAACATGTTGATCTTTTCTCCTGAGCCCCTGACTCCTTGAACCCAGGGTCTGTGTCATTCACTTTGGTGCGAAGTTGAAATGTACTAAATGGCCGATGTCTGACCCTCTTTTGCTGCAGAAATAGCAGTTCCAAGGAAGCTAATCTACTCTCTCCTTACCCCTCAGCACAGCGTCAGACTCTTGGATGAACCCACTGAACTGATTGCACATTGGCATCTGGTATTTACAGAGAGGTCCATTCATTGTCTCACTCAAACATCCTTAAGTGTATTCCCATTAATACGATTTGCTGGATAACTCATATTCACATTTTGTAAATACAGTCGAGGTGTGTGTATCATTGGACAATTATTGATATGTTTGTGCACGGTGAAAACAGAGCTTCAAGATGGACCTCATGTTTTCTAGGAGAAGGAGAGCTTCTGGATGTGAGGGAAAAAATCGGCAAACCTCTAATTCTTTCTGGTTCTTAATTTCCTTTAAACTTGTCAGCTAAAGAGAGTGAGGAGGCTTGAACCAAGGCCAGTGTAATTTTTTCCACCCAAAGCAAAGCTTCTGGCTGCCTGGCTGTGAGGCTGGATGCTGACAGTGGTGTTGGATGGACTGACTGTTCAGCAGATGCTTCATTAGGGACCGTCCATCTGTCTGGCGGGCTGACCACACTTCTTCATGAAGGATTGGTCCTTCTCGTTTTTCTTTGATACCAACAGCTATGATATTAGCCCTGAGTTACTGATCTCTGACCTCAGATTTTCCACAGGCTCAGATAAGAATTCTCTCTGTCAACACAACCAAATAGTTCAAGTGGTCCATATATAACTGGAAAAAAAAATCAAACCTGCAAACTTGAGAACCTACATGAAACCTCTCCATTTCAAAGGATGAATGTGGTGGAAGATGAGATGGTCTGCTTTCTCGGGTCACCTTTGGGAGGAAAGCCTGAGAAACAGACATGCATACATCCCAGGGGTGAAGTGATGGGAGCTCAGGGTCTGTCTCTGAGACTTCCCACCTGCCAAGCCTGGATGGCGTCTGTAGCCCCATGGACCCTTGAAGGAGGCCAGCCTTCTGTGGCATGCAAGAGGGGAGTCAATGTTTAGGACTAGAAGGTAATTTAGCTATGAACAGGCATTGCATACTTTTCTTTCTTTTTTTTTTGCTACAATGTGTGGCATGTGGAATCTTAGTTCTTTGACCAGGGATTGAACCCAGGCCCTCTGCAGTGGAAGTACAGAGTCCTAACCACTGAACCACTGGGGAAGTCCCAGTGGGACTCAGGTCCAGTTGCCCCCAGTGGCAACTGGCTTAATAATGCCTCCTTCAAGGTTGCCCGCCCTTCCCTATTTGCTTCTCAATTTCCTTACCTTGTTTCCCTTCTCTTCCCAAATCTTTGCACTCAAATCTTTGTCTCATCATCTGCTTTGGGAGCCCCAAGTAAAACTGCTGGGTAAAGAAAAGACGAACAGGTTTCTTTACTACAGAACTTTCCAGAGTCTTTGACATGCTAATGTACTTTGTGACTATCCAAGAGAGAGATTCAGTCTGCTGAATTTCCCAAATATTTGACTACAAAACCATATCCCCCCCCCCCCCGATATCTCTTGAGACCAGTATCTCCAGCAAAATATTTTGGAAGACATTCTCTTCACTTTGCTGAAGTGTCATCAGTCTCTCTATTTTGCTGAGAAGAGGACTCTCCCAGGAAAGTCAAGGGTCTGTCTAATGCATCAGCCAGCAATGGCAGGATTATGGCTAGACTCTAGACTTCCTTCTCTCTCTTCACTCCACAAGCTTCCATCTGTGCACCATTCCAGATCAGCATAGCATCAGAATTCTGAGGTCAGACCTTGGACTTGGGGGTTACGTCTCAGGGTCCCATCACCAGCCAGCTATGCCTATTAATTGATCTAAGCCATCTTCTTTGTCATTCATGATAATCTTTTGTCCTACCTTCTTCACACATGAAACTGGGAGATTAAACAGGCTAACCTTTTTTTTTCCCCCGTGGTAAAATTTAAAGGACATAAAACTCACTTTTTTTTAAACAATTTTTAGTTCCAGTGGCATTAAGTATACTCACATTGTTGTACAACTGTCACTATCATCCATCTCCAGAACTCTACCATCTTCCCAAAGTGCAGCTCTATGCCCGCTGACCTCTAGCTCCCATCCCCCACTGCTCTAGCCGCTGGCACCTACCACCATACTTCCTGTCTGTGCCTTTGGCTGCTCTGTGTGCCTCATACAATTGGAATCATGCAGTTGTGTCTTTTTGTGACCGGTGTATTTCCACTTAGCGTAATGTTCTGATAGTCTATCCTAGTTGTAGCATATTGCAGAACTTCCTAGCTCTGAAAAGCTGAGCAGTACTCCACTGTAAGTATGTACTGCCTTTCATCAGATTTGGGCAGTTTTCAGTCATTATTTCTTCACATATTTTCCTCTGCCTCTCTCTCTTTTCCTCCTTCTGAAACTCCCACAGTGTGTATATTGATCTGTTTGCTGACATTCCACAGGTTCCTTAGACTCTGTTCACTTTATGTTCCCCAGCTTTGTATCCTCTCTTAAGTTTGCGCCTTCCTTCTTCTTTCTGCTTAAACCTGCCTTTGAATTACCTCTGAGTGAGTGAAAGACAGTTATGTCCAGTTCTTTACGACCCCATGGACTGTGGCCTTTCAGTTTCTTCTGTTCATGGACTTCTCCAGGCAAGAATAGCCATTCCCAGGTAGCCTTTCCCTTCTCCAGGGGATCTTCTCAACCCAGGGATCAAACCCAGGTCTTCCACATTGTAAGAAGATTGTTTACCATCTGAGCCACCAGATAAGCCCTCAAGTGAATTTTTCAATTATTGTATTATTCAGCTTTGAGATTTCTTTTCGGTTTCTTTTTAGGTTTACTATTTATTTTTT
Organism: Antilocapra americana; assembly: GCA_007570785.1. NCBI lineage: Eukaryota > Metazoa > Chordata > Mammalia > Artiodactyla > Antilocapridae > Antilocapra > Antilocapra americana. Next base: position 3,593,167 of record ML661908.1, on the reverse strand, counting down.
GATATTTCCATTTTATTCTTACATAATTTTCCTGAATTTCTTCGAGCATTTTTAAGATAATTGTTTTAACATCTTTGTTTAGTTGATTAGTCATCAGGTCTGTCTCAAGAACAATTACTGTTGATTTTTTTACCTCTGTGAATGGACCGTGTATTTGTGTTTCTTTTCATGCATTGTTTTTTTTTTTTAAAAACTGGATATTTGAATCTAATAATGAGGTAATTCTAGAAGTCAGTTTCTCCCCCTTCTCCAGGCTTTGTTATTGCTTTTTATTATTGCCGGTTATCTCTGTGAGGAGAGTCAGCCTGAGGTGTAAACTAAAAACCTTCTTAGGTCTTTTCTGAGCCTTTTCCTGGGCATGTGGAGTTTACTTTCTAATTTTCCTCATATACGCAGTTGTTTTTGACCATCTTACTCTTTAATGGCTGGCTCCCAAACATGAAAAAAGAGAAAAATGAAGGATGTTGGGGAAAGAGCCTTGGCCCTTTAAATTCCCTGGTTACTTTAACTGGGGAAGGAGGGGCTTGCAACAATGTGGGTGGGGAGGTACAACTATGGTTGCCTGTCTCCTACCTGCACCTCTGCGATCAGAAGCAGCGATGATCAGCGACCAGAGCACAGAGCACTGATATTCGGAGGACAGGCTCCTTTTTGCCCACCCTGGTCTAGGAAGTTGTGTCCAAGCTGCTCCAGGAAGACATGCACAGCTGCCTGCCTCATGGCTGGGGTTGGCAGATAGGTAGCTGCTACTGCTGCTGAAAACTGAAATTGACTACAATTAACTGTAATTTACCACCCAAGTCTGCCCCCAGAATTTGCAAGCCTTCAATAGACTCCAGAGTTCCAAAATAGTTACATCAGATAGATTCTGCCAGTGCAGTTGTTCTCTAGGTGAAGAGAAATATTCCTGGTGCTTCTTTTTATTTTTAATTTGATTTTTTAATTGAAATATAGTTAATTTACAATGTTGTGTTAGTTTCAAGAGTACAGCAAGATGATTCAGATACATCTATCAATCTATAAAAGAGGATCTAAAAAAGAATCTGTATGTTCTTTTTCAGATTATTTTCTCCTGATGCTTCTTCGTCATTGTTCAGTCGCTAAGTCGTGCCTGACTCTGTGACCCCATGGACTGCAGCATGCCAGGCTTCCCTGTTCTTCAGTATCTCCCAGAGTTTGTTCAAACTCATGTCCATTGAGTCAGTGATGCCATCCAACCATCTCATCCTCTGCTGCCCTTTCCTCCTGCTCTCAATCTTTCCCAGCATCAGGGTGTTTTCCAATGAGCAGGTTCTTCATATCAGGTGCCTCTTATCTCTCCATTCCCCCCAAATCCTCTATGTTTAATTTTTTGAGAAACTACAGTATGTTTTTCATAGAAGCTGTATCATTTTACATTCCTGACAGCAAAGTGCAAGAGTTCTAGTTTCTGCACATCCTTGCCAGTATTTGTTATTTTCTGTTGTTTTTTCTTTTTATTTGTTTATTTAGTTTTAATTTTCTTTACTTTATTGTGTTGGTTTTGCCATACAATGACATGAAACCGCCATGGGTTTACATATGCTCCCCCTCCAGAACCCCCTTCCCTCCTCCCTCCCGATTCCCTCCCCCTAGGTCATCTCGGTGCACCAGCCCCGAGCATCAGCCCTGGGCTGGCGATTGATTTCACATATGATAATTAACATGTTTCAATGCCATTCTCCCCTCTTCCACAGAGTCCACGAGTTTTTTCTTTTTAAATAACATCCCCTCTAACATATATGAAGTGATGTATCATTCTGCTTTGATTTGCATTTTCCTAATGATTAGTGATAACTGTTCAAGTTTTGCCCATTTAAAAATTTTTGTTGTTACTGCTGTTGAGCTGTAGGAGTTATTTTCATTCTCTGGGTATTAATCTGACTTCCCTGACTTTTTTAAAGGTTCCTCTCTGTTCTAATCTTCAGGCATCTTAAAATCACACCTACTCTTAATTCAACAAAACTTATGCTCAATCACAGATGCTTGAGAACCTGGCTACGCAAAATGTGGTCCTGGACGGGAAGCATCGGCATCTCCGGAACTTGGTTTCCTTCTGGCTGCACAGTCTGGCTTGTGGCATCTTAGCTCTCCGACGAGGGGTTGAGCCCAGGCCCTCGGCAGTGAGAGCGCAGAGTCCAACTATTGGACTGCTAGGGAATTCCCCGGGAACAGCTACAAAGGCAAAATCCTGGCTCTCGCTCCACATCTGAGTTGGAATCTGCATGTGAACAAGGTCCTGGGTGATTGATACATTAAATCTTGGAATACTGCTCTAGCACACAGTGTGGCTATGTGAGGTGAAAGATGAATCAGGCATCCGTACGTTTCAGATTTTGATTCCAGAATGACCTCACGCCAGTATTCTTGCTCTTTCTGCTATTAAAAAGCAAGACTAAGTCATGCATTTCTGATAGCAAGGTCACGAGTATGTGACCCTTCTTAACCCTGACACACTGAGATGAATGTTTTTCTCCAGGGTTGGATCAGATCAATTCATATTCTACATCTTTTTCTATATATTCCTTTTCTTTCCCCTTCTCCCTGCTCCAAAAATAAATGTAGCCAGTGGCTGTACCTTCTGTTTCTTTCCAGAAAAAAAAAAGGAACAGATTCCCACACTGGTTTTCAAAGGCCCATCTGACACTGTGTTTTATTTCTTAGCTGCTTTTTGTAAATTGCTTGTAGGCAATTCTCTTTTTAACCTCTAACTGGGGCTCTGTGTGGCAGAGGTGGTTGTTATCTCAGCCAGCCATCAATCCATCCCCTCTCCTGTGGGACTGTGTGCCTTTAATGGGAGCACTCCCTAAGTGTCCACTTCTGAGCTGCTAGGGAGGGTGCAGTTGCTAAGGGCGAGACCTCGGCATGATGAACCTTTGAGTCAATAAGACTCTTTTCTGACACTTGGATCCTACACACATCATCTGACACATTTCCGTAGCCTTGAAAGATATCTTTGGCTCAGGGAGATTTCTGGGAAATGACAAGAATGAACATGGTACCCTTCTTAATAGACACATTCACCTTGAACATGGGCTGGCAGCTTTCTGTGTTCTCTCATGGTGAATCTTGCTTTTAATGGCTTACTAAACTTCCACTTTCTCCGTCTAAGTTGTTTTTTTTTTAGTGATGTGAGCTTTATCTTTCTTTTTATAGATTTCCCTGGTGGCTCAATCGCTAAAGTCTACCTGCAATGCAGGAGACACAGGTTCAATCCTGAAAGATCCCCTGGAGGAGGACATGGCACCCCACTCCAGTATTCTTGCCTGGAGAATTCCATGGACAGAGGAGCCTGGTGGGCTACAGTCCGTGGGGTCACTAGAGTTGGACACGACTGAGCGACCAAACCCACCTGTCACATGGAGCACACAGGTAGAAGGAACTTGAACACAGGCTCAGCAGCTGTGGCCCATGGCCTTAGTTGCTCCAGGGTGTGTGGAATCTTCCGGCATCAGACATCAAACCCATATCCCCTGCACTGGCAGGCGGATTCTTATCACTGTACTGCCAGGGAAGTTGAGGTCATTTTTTAGCCTCTTATAGTTTCTTCATCCTTTGTTGCTTGAGGAGATGTTTGCCCAGGTGCAGGCCCTGCAGCAAAGGGTCCCAGGTCCCAACCCGTCTCAGGAGGGTGTGGGGAGGGAGGCATCTCGAGCTAAACTGATACTCGGCGTTACTCAGACGCCTCAGCCTGTTCTGTGTGACGCCTCTCATCAAGTGGCTGGAGGAAGGGGCTTCTTGGGGGAATGATGGTGTAGGCAGCGGATGTTGTGTTCATAGGCCAGCATCCACTCATCTCCCTTTGATTAGTCTAAACCAATCACAACGACCCCATGCCCCCGCTAGTGACTGGCTCTGGCGCATGAGAAAACGAGGAAACGAGGCCTGCAGTGATGTCTGGGAGTAGTGTAGGGGTGGGAACATTCTGGGAGAGGCTTCCCTGTTCTCTGGAAAGATGGGCTTGCTCCTTGTTCTACAGAAACGCGGCTCCACGTTTTCCCCCTGAGTGTGTCATGTCTGGAGAAGATGCTGGGAAGTCCTCCTGCTAATAAGCCTGAGGAGGAAGGTGGCCCCGAGAACAGCAGAGCAGAGGGGTGGGCCTTGATGACGTTGCCCAGCTGCTACTTCAGCAAACCCTGAGACCCTGACCTGTGTTCTCTCTGTTTTGTGAGAGAGTAAATTTCCTCACTGTCTAAGTCAGCCTCTGTCAGGAGTTTTGTTTCCTGCAGCCAAGAGCATTTTGATGAATACAAAGGGAAAATATGGACAGTGTCCCAGTATTTCAGTGTTTGGGTTTTGTTTTTTCTTTTAGTTTGTAGTGTTTTAAGTTCCAGGCATGAAACAGATCCATATTCCAAAGTGTACAGAGACATTTCAATGCGGAACATAAATTAAATATAGCTTTTAATCTGCATTCATTGGAAGGACTGATGCTGAAGCTTTAATACTCTGGCCACCTGATGGGAAGAGGCGACTCATTGGAAAAGACCCTGATGCTGAGAAAGATTAAAGGCAGGAGGAGAAGGGGACGACAGAGGATGAGATGGTTGGATGGCATCACTGACTCGATGGACAAGAGTTTGAGCAGACCCTGGGAGATGGTGAAGGACAAGGAAGCCTGGGGTGCTGCAGTCCATGGGGTGGCAGAGACTGAGCGACTGGGCAACAACAACATTTAAACTACCAGTGCCAAGACTTTTCTGTGCTAACACAGATAATCGAGAGTGGGCTATTTTATTTTCACTGAATTATGCACCTTTTAGGGTGTAGAGGGGCCACTCTGGGTCCAGGCTCTCCTGTCCCAGTCAGCCCGCTGTGAGCCCAACTGTGGGCCCTCCCAGGCACGGCTCTGACCAGACTTAAGGATCACAGTACTCACAGTGTATGTTTCAACTCCATTAGTTTGGGGGTAGAATAAAATTGATTTATAAAAGGAAGCTTTAAAATTACATTTAAATTTTAAATTACATTTAAACTAACATTTAAAATTAAAAGTCAGTTATTTTCTGAAGAGTTGGTTCATACAGATGGCACACAATTCAAAGGCAGTGAAAAGAAATTCTCCCCCTCAGCCCAGGCTCCAGCTACCCAGTTCCCCTTTCACCAGCAATCACTCTTCCTGGTTATGAAAGGAAACCTGTTTCCCTAATCCTCTCAGGCCTCAGTTCAGCTCAGGACATGAGCCCTGCTGATACAAAGGGTATTCTGGAAAGTTGGATAGAAACCTAGACTCACCTAGATTGTGCTCCAGTCCCCATCTTGAGAGAACAGCTGGGCCTCTGACCTCGATTTTGTCATCGGGGCTTCTTTCATGGAATGGGGGTAATCATGCTGATTCTACTCTTCTTACGAGCTTAATTAAACTTCAGCTGAGATATAACAGTCAAAGTTCTCTGGAAAGATAAAAAGGCAACAACAGTGGAATGCAGACAAATGAAAGTAATTTAACTATTGGGATCCCAAAATGGGATACACAGTTTTCTTTCACTTATTAAAAATTCTGCTTAATGCTTCCATAATTTCTGTATGAAGTAAACTATAAATGTAAAGGGACTCTAGTGGTCCAGTGGCTGGGACTCTGAGCTCCCAATGCAGGAGGTCTGAGGTTTGATATCTGGTCAGAGAACTAGATCCCACATGCAACTAGAAGATCTGCATGCTGCAGCTGGGACCTGGTGCAGCCAAACAAATAACTATCAACATTAAAATATATATATATATAAATGTAAAAGTAAAGGATAATGAAACCTATCATCGACAGATTCTAACTAGATGGCATCTGTCACTCCTTTGGGCCCTCTGAGATACAGGAAGCTTTAGGATTTGGGTAGGTTTTCATTGTTTTTGTCTTTTTTTTTTTTGCAGTCTAGGCATTGAGTACTTTTTGCTGGCACCTCACTGCAGGGAGAAAGGATGTTGGCCAGGGCAGGAGTTTCTGGGAGGGGCTGTGCCCTGAAGCAACATGGTGGCAGAGGTGGGTTCCTCCAGTGTGGGTCCGCGTCTTGAGAGACCCTCCCCGTGTGTGTACAGTGCTGTCGGTGCCTGGCAATGAGCAGGTGGCCCGGGGGGCCGGGCGGTGGCCCCCAGGACTCAACATGCTGGGCCTTAAGCAGGGAACCATTGCTTGAGAGGAATTACAACCGACTTCCCTGGTGGCTCAGACGGTAAAGAATCTGTCAGCAATGCTGGAGACCCCAGTTCTATTCCTGGGTCAGGAAGATGCTCTGGAGGAGGGATAGGCTACCCACTCCAGGATTCTGGATTCTGGCCTGGGAAATCCCATGGGCTGAGGAGCCTGGCGGGCTACAGTCCTTGGGGCCGCAAAGAATCGGACACGACTAAGCGATCAACACTTTTCTGTTGAAAAGTGCAGGCGTTGAGCTGCAGGCAGAACTCAGGGAGGCTGAGGAGCGGGTCACCCGCGGCTCCAGGGCTTTGCCGGGTGGGGGAAATGCAGGCTGACGGTAGGGAAAAAGCCAGCATTGTGAGGAGCCGGCTGCCCGAGAGGTGCGCTGTGTTTACCCTGGCAGCCGCCTGGCAGAGCTGTGCTGAGCCCCCGCCTGGGGACTGCCGGTATGAAAGGATGCTTCACCCCTGCGCAGGGCGCCTCATCGACCTCCGGGCCTCTGAGGTTCATCTGTTTAGACTTGGGGCCCGCCGGAGACACTGTGTCTTTGTGGACGGCTGCCGTGGCCGAGAGAGGCTGATTCTTTTCAATTTCATTTTATTTTTCTGGCTACTGCCCTAGGATTGGGCCAAGGTTTCGTGGTCGCCATGGCAACGGCGCCTTCTCCCACCTGAGATGGATTCCTTTTTCTCCGGAGGCCTGCGGTGCCTGCAGTCCCCACCCCCAGCCGAGGGCGCTGTGGTTGCAGGCGGTCATTTCGTCGCGGGCGGGCTGTGCCGCGGTCCTGGGGGACAGTGTCGTTCCTGTCACTGCTCGCTGTTCCCTGCCCAGAGGCAAGCTGAACACAGTCTTTGTGATTTTTGCAAAATGAGACTCTCGCAGTTTACCTCCCTGCTTTTACATCTGTCCTTTTCCAGTTTAAGTCAGTAAACTTCGAAGCAGCCTGGCACAGGGATTAGTGTGTGTGCTCCCACAGGGAGCATTGGCATAGCAATTAGGCTCAAGCCTTCAGATCCAAAGTTTTGTGCTTGGATTGCAGCTTCAACATTTTCACTAAGTAGATGCCCACAAGTAGGGCTCTGAAAAGACCCTGATGCTGGGAAAGTTTGAGGATGGGAGAAGAAGGAGGAGAAGGAGGATGAGCTGGTTGGATGGCATCATCGTCTCAAGGGACATGAGTTTGAGCAAAGTTGATGGTGAAGGACAGGGAGGCCTGGCATGCTGCAATCCATGGGGTCACAAAGAGTCGGACAGGACTGAGCTATTGAACAACAAAAGGTTCTGAGTCCTCGTACCTCTAAAATGTTTTCTTACCTCTAAAATGGGGATAATAATTGTACTTTCCTCACAGGGCTTCAGCAAAGATCAGTTGGGATTATGTGCAAAGTTTTGGCACAGTGTCTGGACTGCAGTAAGAAATCAGCTCTCGATTGTTATTATTATGTGTTAGAAGCAAACAGAGCGTGGGTCTTTTAGGCTGAAACAACACAAAGGCAGCAGATGAAAACAGGTAACTTCGGCCACTAGCCTTGCCTGATCTAGCCTCAGGGCGGGCATACGTATACATACCCAGATCCATCCATACTCGCCTTGGTTTCTAACCTGTTTCTAGTAGCTGGATCATCAGTTGCTCTTCATCTGTTTATTGACTGAAAAAAGAAAAAAAGCAGAACCTGAAAGTTGAGAGTTATGGTTTATTTGGTGGACAAATCTGAGGACTTAAACCTGGGACGTAGCTTCTCAGATAGCCCTGAGAAACTCTTCCAACAGGAAGAGGGGCAGGAGGGGGGTGGTGACAGGAAGCCGGGATAAATAGGCGTTTTTGCAAAAAGACCAAGCGGTCAGAACATCAAAAGATCGCTTTTAATGAAAGAAAACCAGATATCTCAAGTTAAGGAACTGAGCACTTTTCTCTGTATTTGGGAAGGTGTAGAGTCTGGGCCCACTGAAGTCATTCCTTTGACATGTACCTTAGCTCCCTTGGGCTAGTACCCTGAGTTTCCTCAGGGCTCACTGTCAGAGGTGGCTGCAGCGGCTGGCTGCTGGGTGGGCTTGGCAGTGGGCAGCCTGTTTCTCTCGTCCTGAGTTCCCTCAGGGCTCAGCATCAGGGAGGCTGTAATGTAACGGCTTGATGGCCGCAACATCCTTTGTTTACTGGTGTGGTGGGCAGTATTTCAGTTCTCCTGTTTTTGGAGTCCAGCATCGACATGCGTCCATCCTGGCTTCACCTGACCTTGGGAACTGTGGCTCTTTCCAGGATCCATCCCTCATCTTTTGTTTTCTTTTTCTGATTCAGATTCACTGTTGGCAAGAGAGGCCTCCACAGCTGAGTTTCTCTTGCTCATGCAGTTGGACTTGCCTCCAAATAAGGCTCTTGCTCTGGGCCGATGTGGCAGGCTCAGCACCTCTCGGCTCAAGTCTTGCTGACTCTCTCTCATCGCACCACCTGTTCCCAGCAGGCACGACAGAGGCCCTCACACCGGTGCGCCTGCTGTCTCAGCACAGAGCCACCCAGCTCAGGAACTGCCCCATTCCCACCCGGCCACCGAGCTCACCCCAGACCAAGGCAGACCCGTCTCGGTACCCTGGTCCTGGCTCCTTCTTGTGCAATGCCATTTCCCATGCCGTTCTGGGGGCATTTACAGCGCTCCCATCCTTCCCCACTCAAAACGCTGCTTTCGATTCAACCTGGTTGAGAACCAGATCTCATTTGACAGACACCTGATGGACTGGGTAGGGAGACTGAGCCAAACCTAGCAGCAGAAACACAGTCCCCTGCTAAGCCCCAAAGTTCATGCAAATACCAGTACAATAATCGGCTACCATTTATACTCTAGTATCTTATATAGTGGGCTTCCTATACGGCGCTAGTAGTAAAGAACCTGCCTGCCAGGGAAGGAAAGGGAATTGATGTGGGTTCAATCCCTGGGTCGGGAAGATTTCCTGGAGGAGAGCATGGCAATCCACTCCAGTATTCTGGCCTGGAGAACTCCATGGACAGAGGAGCTTGGCAAGCTACAGTCCATAGAGTCAGAAAGAGTCAGACATGATTGAAGCAACTTAGCACGCATGCACACCATATACAGATCTATGTTAGAAAGTTGGTGAGCCACTAGTCATGTGTAACTATTAAGTGCTTAAAATGTGGCTGGTCTGAAGAGTGCTTTACAAATAAAATATGCCTTGTATCCTGAAAAGAGTACAACAAGTGATCTAATTCATATTTTCATATTGATTACACATTGAGATGATGATATTTTGGATATATTGGGTTATATAAAATATATTGTTGAATTAACTTCACCTGTTTCTTTTTACTTTTTTTAATATGCCTGCTGGAAAAATTCAAATTACACGTGTCTCCCATGTGCGATTTACGTTAGTTTCCTACTGGGCAGAGCTGTTCTAGATTGTTGCTTCTCTGCAATAAGTTAAGGATTAAGGAAAATATATTTCACTCTAGGTATTTGAGTCAGAGAGGGATTTAACACAGGGAATTAGGAGCTTACAAAGCTAAGACTGGAGGAATGAAAATCAACAGCAGGGAAGTGGATGTGGGGGATGGGTTTTCCTGGTTTTCAGATTTACTGCCGACTTTCAGAGAATCAGGGGGTATGGCTTAGGGCAAAGATCAGAAAGCTGCAAGAAAAAGCTAACAGTCCCAGCTGTCCCTCAACACCCAGGTAGGTGGTTGCTAAGAGCTTCACTGGTTTCTGCAAAAACTCACATCTGACAAAACCCGTGCGTCCACCCTGGAGGAAGAAGACTAGGTCCTCTCACCTCCCTTCTGCCTCCCAAATCTCATACAAACACACACTGTTGTCAGAATTCACATCACATCCAGGATCCCACATGCCATCGAGTTCCCAACCTCTCAACCCTATATACAATGGAGAACCAGAAAGAAGTGAATACAGATTTGTCAAAATAGACAGATAAGAAACAAAACAGCCTCGTTCTCTGAGTGGTGCCTTCGGCCACCTCTCTGCACTGAAGTCAGGTGGCCTCCTGAAGGCACTGCCCAGCAACTTCTATGTCGAGCTGAGCTAGTACCAAGACCAGCGCTTCTGGGGTGACAGTGAAAAACAGGGAAAATTATGGAAGAAAAACTACACATTGTATGTAGGATATCTTTCCTTTCATACAGCTGAAGAACAAACCTGTGAGCTCTTCAGCAAAAGTGGTGACGTAAAGAAAATCATCTTGGGCTTGGATAAAATGAAGAAGACAGCATGTGGGTTCTGCTTTGTGGAATACGATTCAAGAGCAGATGCAGAAAATGCCATGCAGCATATAAATGGAACTTACTTGGTTGATCGGTCATTTGCACAGACTGGGATGCAGGCTTTAAGGAGGGCAGGCAGTATGACCATGGGAGTTCCGGGAACCCGGAATGAGACGAGTATCGTTAGGACTATGATGCTGGGAGAGGCGGCTATGGAAAACCGGCCCCAGACCAGTGGGTGGTGAGAACTCCATCGTAAAAACGTGCACTCCTTTGGTGTGTTGAATTTGACCTGTGTTACCCACGATCTGCATGTCTGCCCATTGTTTACCAAGCTTTAATCAATGTCTCTACTGAGCCAGAAGCCCCTTCTTGGTTTTCCTTTTAAAAATTATTAAAGAATGGAATCCAAAAGAAAGAAAAATAGCCTCCTATTCAGCACAATCCTTTAGGAGACTCATGTTTGCTGTGCTGGGGTCCAGCATAGTGCCTGGGGCAAAATAGCTGTTTAATAAACATTGAAAAAATTGTATTTGTGTTACCATTTTGCTATTGTAGATAATGCTGCAGTGGGGCATTCACATGTATAACTCTTCCTGTTTTTTTTTAATATTAATTAATTTGGTTTTGGCTGCACTGGGTCTTCATTGTTGCGTGGGGGCTTCCTCTAGTTGCAGCGAGAGGGGCCACTTTCTAGTTGTGGCACTCAGGTTTCACACTGTGGTCTCTTCTCTTGTTGTGGAGCACAAGCTCAGTAGACTCGAGGCATGTGGGAGCTTCCCAGACCAGGGATCGAACCCGTGTCCCCAGTATTGGCAGCTGAACTCTTACCACTGGACAACCAGGGAAGCCCTCTTCCTGCTTTTCTTGATGTAGTTCTATGATATATATTCCAAGGATAGACCTTCAGGAGTGGCCTTGCTGAGAATCGTTTAGTTTTGTCATTTTGCTTTCCAAAATTTGTACCAATCTAGTCATATACATATTATATCTGCAAGAATGCTATATGGAAGGTGGCTTTTTATGGCAATGTCACCTACCTAGTGTGTTGATATTTTTTGCAGATATTTGCTCTAATTAGGATGTATAATGTGTTGCTGGTTTTCTTTGGCTTGGATACTGGTGAGACAGGTAGCAAAAAGGTTACAGATGAGGCTGACTTGGATGCAGGTCAAGATTCCTCTCATCATTGAAAGCCTCTAGCTGCCAAGCACTTAGTCCAATTTAAGTCTTTCCCACTGTTTTATGTGTCTTCCCTTTAAGATTAACTTAAAAAAGTGGCAAACTTTGAATCATTGACTTCTTCCCTTCTCCCAGTGAGAGTTAAAGATAATTACACAGACACTTAATGTTTGTCTCAGAGAAGGAAATATTAAATGGTACTAGCTAAATGAGCCTTTTCTTTCCTGCATCTTGCTGTGTTTCATGATGGAGACCCACATGGTGATGGCTTATGTGTTTACGAATTACATTCTAAGAACAAATACACTCCTTATTTCTCAGTAAGGGGATGATGATCTGAAAGATACAAAGATGATACAGAATCGGACCAGAGAAGGGTTTGGGTTTCTTGACTGGTAGAGGGGGATAAGTAACAGATGATATTTCATAGGGTTGTCTCATGGATCAAATAATTTCATCCACAAAAAGTGTTTCCAGTGTGCCTGACACACAGCAAGTGCTGGGTAGGTGGTGGCTGTTTTTGGAACAGGTGAGGCTATGCATGTTCCTCAGCCTGAGCCTTAATCCTTTCAGCCCTTTTGCATCCTTTTTTTTTTTTTTTAAGTCAGTAGCCAAATGAAGAGCATGTTGACACTTAGCTGGGAAATGCAATTATCTGTAAAAGACCTGTGGCCATTTTAGGGTTTATGAGCAATAACATGGGTGCAAGGTGCCTAGAATTACAATGTGTTGAATCGGAGAATGGCTGAGCTGGCAAGAGTTTTTGACAGCTTTTGTGAAATCATTTTATAGATGAAGTAATGGAGGTCAATGAAAGTGAAGTGAAAGACCCAAGGTATTTTAGCCAGTCAATAGCAGACCTCAGAGTAGGAGCTGGATGTTCAGATGTGCAGACAGTAGCTTGCCTGTTCCTCGAGGGCACCACACCCAACACTGGGCCAATGTCCTGAGCATGAGCCAGTGGAGGGTGGAGAAGGGGCATCGTCTCTGGCATTTTCCTTCCCCAAAAAGGGGAGAGAGGCTGTTTGCTAGAGATCTGGTTTCCTTGGAACACTGATTCCCAGTTTAAAAAAAAAAATTACTGACTATAATTGATTTATAATGTTTTAGGCGTACAGCAAACTGATTCAGTTATACATACATTTTTTTTCCATTATAGATTGTTACAAGATATTGAATATAGTTCTCTGTGCTATACAGTAGAACTTTGTTTTTTAATCTATTATGTAAGTATGTATCTATTAACCCAAATTCCCAACTTATTCCTCTTCTCTCTTTCCCTCTTTGGTACTTGTAAGTTTGTTTCCCATGTCTGTGAATATATCTCTATTTTGCAAATAAGCCCATGTGTGTCATATTTTAGATCCCACATGCAAGTGACAGCAGATGTCTTTCTCTGTCTGACTTCACTTAGTATGATGATCTCTAGGTCCATCCATGTTGCTGCAAATGACATTATTTCATCCTTTTTTTTTTATTATTTCATCCTTTTTTATGGCCATATATTATTCCATTGTACACATATACCACATCTCCTTTATCTATTTACCTGTCAGTGGACATTTAGGTTCCCTCCATGTGTTGGCTATTGTAAATAGTGCTTCTCTGAAAATTAGGGTCATGTATCTTTTTGATTTAGAGTTTTCATCTTTTTTTTTTTTTGGATATATGCCCAGGAGTGGAATTACTAGATTGTATGATAACTATTTTTATTTTTTCATTTTATTTATCCATCTACCTACTTATTTACTTTTATTATTTTGGCTCCTCTGGGTCTTCATGGCTGTGCGTGGGCTTTCCCTGGTCGTGGAGAGAGGGGCTGCTCCTAGCTGGTGCCGGGCTCCTCTTGTTACAGGGCACAGGCTCCGGGACACACAGGCTCAGTGGTCATGGTGCCCCGGCTGCTGCCTTTCAGCATTTGCAGTCTTCCCAGGGCAGGGCTCAAACCCATGTCCCTGGCGTGGGTGGGTGGATTCTTAACCACTGGACCACCTAGGAAGTTCTTTTTTAACTTTATTAAAAATTTTTTCTTTTCTTTGGTCACGTCATGCTGCTTATGGGATCTTAGTTCCCTTGTTAGCAACTGAATCCCTGACCCCTTCAGTGAAAGCGTGGTGTCCTAACCACTGCACTACCAGAGAATTCCCTATTTTTATTTTCTTTTTTTAGTGAGCAGTGATTCTCAACCCTTTTGAGAGCGAGGAATACTTTCTATTAATAACATCAATAAATTTCAGTCCCCCACTTCCAGTATGATATAGATTCTGTAGACTATGTATAAATATCCAATGTTAAAGGAAATGTACAATAATCCTAGCTACTGTATACAGACCAGCACTTTATAAAGGAGATGCTCATGCATTCAAAAAACAGTTGTACCTATATTATTAATTCAGACTTCAAATAATGACTGGCTGGTATTTAGATTCACGAATAGTTTGCAATAACTCTATCACTTTGCTAGATGACTTTCACGTCCATTGCTGCTGGAGGAGGAGGTCGTTTCTGTTTTCCCTTATTTTCTGAGCATTCTAAAAGGAAGATGCTAATACAGAGATAATATAATAAAAATAAAAAGGATCAACAGGCTAAATCCCTTTGGTCCTCTCTCTGAAATGGTCCAAGGAGAAGCTCTCAGCCAAAAGGAATGAGGCTTGAGTAGCTAAAAAACACACACAAAGCTCTTTCTTGTTCTTTCATATAAACGCAACGGTAAATCGATACCCAATTGGGAATGTTGGCTCCAATAGTCTGAAAGCCAGAGTATTTGGGGGCAGTTAGGGTTCATTAACTGCAGTGAAAAACACAGAATGACAGTCAAAGCTGAGACTTAGGCAGCCAGACTTGTAGGTTTTCTAAGGTTGGATAATATGCACACTACAGAAGGAATTCAAGCGACAAAGTCCTGCCTACCCTGCGGCAGGGCTGGGAAACGTGGGAAGAGAAGGAGTTCCCAGCAGGCGGTTCTGAAGGGCAGGGACCTCTTTGGAGCCGTTTTGGGGCAGATCTAGGCAGGTGCGAAGTCACATGGGGGAGACGGGGAGCCCCAATGCTGGCGGTTCCTGAGTCTTCGTGGCAGCATTCTGAGAGAAGCTGCAGGGAGAGACTTCTCAAAACAGTGGCGTGGGCACCAGTGGCTCCTTTCTATGAAATGAGCATAAAACCGGAAAAATTGTCCAGAACAACCATTTCAAAGCACTGTAAATTAACCAAAAGCACACAGCAAATTAAGAAGCTTTTACTCTTGAAAACCTGCTGGAGTTTGGGGGGAGCACAGCAGGAGACTGTGGCCTCCTGGCCCGGGGTGACTGCCAGGTCCTTCTGCCAGCCAGACTGGCCAGAGCTGTGCTTTTCAAATGCGAGGCCGGCCATGAAATGGGCAATTTTCTTCCAGGAAGGGCAGACTCCATTTGGTGTCTGTGTGTGTGTATGTGAGCGTATGTGTGAACCTGTGTTTTTGCTTGGTGAAAGTGGAGGACTCCAGTGGGAATGAATGAGGAAAACCTGAGATTTTGCTAGCTCCCAATTGTGCTCTTGGTTGGAGTGAGTGGTGGCCCTGCCAGAGATGTAATTGGGAAAGTCCTGGAGATGAAAAAGTGTTACAGAGAGGCTCAGAGAATTCTCCATGTGTTCCTGGACTGGTCCATCATGCAGGCGTGGTGGAAATCCAGGAGAGGGAATGCTGAACATCAAGGAGAATGGAGATCTGACTGTAACCCCCAATTTGTTTCTCAGCCCCACACATATCTAACTGGTAGAGGGATGGACATGGCCAGGCGACTCCTGGTTCAGCGCTCACCCCACTGCCCTCTGCACTGGAGGCCCTAGAGAATCTTGAGGCCATGTTATGACACTGGCTGTCAGTTATAGCTACTTATTGTCTTGGGTTAGACAAGACTGTGGTCCATGTGATCAGACTGGGTAGTTTTCTTTGACTGTGGCTTTCAGTCTGTTTGCCCTCTGATGGATAATGATAAGAGGCTTATAGAAGATTCGGGCTGGGAGAGACTGACTAAGGTGGGAAACTGGGTCTGGTTCTGAAGGGAGAGGCCATGCTCAGCAAGCCTTTAACCCAATTTTCTGCTGATGGGTGGGACTGTGTTCCTTCCCTGTTGTTTGACCTGAGGCCGAGGTGGAGGTAATGAGGATAATGGTGATCTCCTTCAAAGGGTCCTGTGCTTGCTCTGCCACACTAGTGAAAACCACTAGACCATTCAGGTATGACCTGAATCAAATCACTTATGATTATACAGTGGAAGTGAGAAATAGATTCAAGGGATTAGATCTGATAGACAGAGTGCCTGAAGAACTATGGATGGAGGTTCCTGACATTGTTGGAGGAATGTGAGGCAGTGATCAAGGCCATCCCAAGAAAAAAGAAATGAAAAAAGGCAAAGTGGCTGTCTGAGGAGGCCTTACAAATTGCTGAGGAAAGAAGAGAAGCTAAAGGCAGAGGAGAAAAGGAAAGATATACCCATTTGAATGCAGAGTTCCAGAGAAGAGCAAGGAGAGATAAGAAAGCCTTCCTCAGTGATCAGTGCAAAGAAATAGAGGAAAACAACAGAATGGGAAAGACTAGAGCTCTCTTCAAGAAAATTACAGATACCAAGGGAACATTTCATGCAAAGATGGGCACAATAAAGGACAGAAATGATAGGGACCTAAAAGAAGCAGAAGATAATAAGAAGAGGTGGCAAGAATACACAGAAGAACTATACAAAAAGATCTTCATCACCCAGATAACCACGATGGTGTGATCACTCACCTACAGCCAGACATCCTGGAATGTGAAGTCAAGTGGGCCTTAGGAAGCATCACTATGAACAAAGCTAGTGGAGGTGATGGAATTCCAGTTGAGCTATTTCAACTCGTAAAAGATGATGCTGTGAAAGTGCCGCACTCAATATTCAGCAGCGGCCACAGGACTGGAAAAGGTCAGTTTTCATTCCAATCCCAAAGAAAGGAAATGCCAAAGAATGCTCCAACTACTGCACAATTGCAATCATGTCACACGTTACCAAAGTAATGCTCAAAATTCCCCAAGCCAGGCTTCAACAGTATGTGAACCATGAACTTCCAGATGTTCAAGCTGGATTTAGAAAAGGCAGAAGAACCAGAGATCAAATTGCCAACATCCGTTGGATCATTGAAAAAGCAAGAAGATGTTGTAGCCACGCGCTCTGGGAAGCAAACTCACTCAGAAGGACAA
>ML661908.1:3544126-3576396 GCA_007570785.1 Antilocapra americana | reverse complement strand
ATGAACAGGCCTGAAATGGAGATCGGGCCCTATGAATTCCTTCTTCAAAGAGAGTTCCAAAAGTAAATCTACTTCTGCTTTACTGCTTATGCCAAAGCCTTTGACTGTGTGGATAATAACAAACTGTGGGAAATTCTGAAAGAGATGGGAATACCAGACCATCTGACCTGCCTCCTGAGAAATCTGTATGCAGGTCAAGAAGCAACAGTTAGAACTGGACATGGAACAACAAACTGGTTCCAAATAGGAAAAGGAGTACATCAAGGCTATATACTGTCACCCTCTTTATTTAACTTATATGCAGAGTACATCATGAGAAATGCTGGGCTGGATAAAGCACAGGCTGGAATCAAGATTGCTGAGGGAAATATCAATAATCTCAGATACATAGATGACACCCCCATTATGGAAGAAAGTGAAGAAGAACTAAAGAGCTTCTTGATGAAAGTGAAAGAGGAGAGTGAAAAAGCTGGCTTAAAATTCAACATCCAGAAAACTAAGATCATGGCATCTGGTTCCATCACTTCATGGCAAATAAATGGGGAAACAATGGAAACAGTGAGAGACTTTATTTTTAATCATTGCATATGGTGACTGAAGCCATGAAATAAAAGATGCTTACTCCTTGCAAGAAAAGCTTTGACCAACCTAGACAGCATATTAAAAAGCAGAGACATTACTTTGCCAACAAAGGTCCGTCTGGTCAAAGCTTTGGTTTTTCCAGTAGTCATGTATGGATGTGAGCGCTGGACTATAAAGAAAGCTGAGTGCTCAAGAATTGATGCTTTTGAACTGTGGTGCTTGAGAAGACTCTTGAGAGTCCCTTGGATTGCAAGGAGATCCAACCAGTCAATCTTAAAAGAAATCAGTCCTGAATATTCATTGGAAGGACTGATGCTGAAGCCAAAACTTCAATGCTTTGGTCACCTGATGTGAACGACTAAGTCATTGGAAAAGACCATGATGCTGGGAAAGACCGAGGTAGGAGGAGAAGGGGACAACAGAGCATGGGCAGTTGGATGGCATCACCAGCTGGACAGACATGTGTTTGAGTAAGCTCCGGGAGTTGGTGACAGACAGGGAAGCCTGGCATGCTACAGTCCATGAGTTGGAATGACTGAGGGACTGAACTGAACTGATTGTCTTGGGTGCTTTCACAGTGGTGCTGTTGAGTGTGGTACAAAGAGCATGGGTTTGGGTCAGACAGAATATGGCTCTAATCCCAGCTCTACCTCCTATTGTTTGTGTGAATTTGTAATAATATCTTATTCAGTCCTTAGAAAAGTCTGATCAAGTATGCATCAGCACTCTTCCCATGTTTCAGGAGGCAGTAATATGCAGAGCCTTTTAATCTGTTAAAAAGAATTTTTTTTTTTTGCTGTTGAAGATTGAATGTAGTAAAGGCTATAAAGTACTTAACACATGATAGGCCCTCAGCAAATACTTTTTTGGTTGCTTTTTTTTAAAAAAAAATTGTTGTTATTGCTGAAGATAGGGCTTCCCTGGTGGCTCAGCTGTAAAGAATCCACTTGCTTGTTCAGGAGACACAGATTCAATCCCTGGGTCTGGAAGATCCCCTGGAGAAGGAAATGGGAACCCATTCCAGTATTCTTGCCTGGAGAATTCCATGGTCAGAGGAGCCTGGAGGGCTACAGTTCATGGGGTTACAAAGAGTTGGATGTGACTTTACAACTAAACAAAATTGGCAATTGTTATAATTGCCAAAGATGCCAAAGAACTATGGCCAGGTTGATAAACCCAGAGAGCTTAACCCCCCCAGCTTGTAAATAAGAAAATCCTAAGACGCAAGTATGAATGCTGCAGTAGGTGAAACATCTGCAGGAGCTCTGTATTGATTTTCTATTGCTGCCTGAATAAATAACCACAAATTTAATGGCTTAAAAGAACACAAATTTATTGTCACACAGTTCTGTAGGTCAGAAATTTGGGCACAGTGTGGTTCAACTAAGTCCTCTGCTTAGAGCTTCAAAATGATGAAACATGGGGTCAGCAAGCTCTTTTTTGGAAGTTCTGGGTATGAACCCTCTTCTAGAACCATTCAGATCGTTGGCTAAATTAAGTTCCTTGAGGTTGTAGGGCTGAGGTCCTTGTGTTGGCTGTCAGCCAGAAGCCTATCTTTACTAGAGATCCTTGCTAGTGGCTGCTTGAATTCCTTTTGTATTTTTCATGTGATGCCTATTGCAACTACAGGGGATCAAGTCCCAACCACGGTTAGAATTTCTCCAACTTCCTCTTCTGCTGCATCTGTCTGATTCATGTGATGACAATAGGCCCACCTGCATACTCCAGGCAAATCTCTGCATTTTATAGTCTGTTAATCACATCTTCAAACACCCCCATTCACAAACCCTGGGAATTAGGACATGGAGGCATACATTCTGCCTCCTGCAGCCGCTAGGGTAGAGTAGGCATAGGCAAACTCTTGGGACAGGAAGCCATACTCTTATGAAACCATGAACAACTGAACACTAGCAAATGCTATTATGTATATATTGGGTTGGTGAGGTTGCCTCTAGTGGACCCTTGTTTTTATCCACCCAGCATTCCTTTCTTTGGTGGAAATTCCCCCGCTTCATTCTTTGGGGCTTTTAGAGGATGCCAGTCACAAGATTCACAGGA
This sequence comes from Antilocapra americana, assembly GCA_007570785.1. Classification (NCBI taxonomy): domain Eukaryota; kingdom Metazoa; phylum Chordata; class Mammalia; order Artiodactyla; family Antilocapridae; genus Antilocapra; species Antilocapra americana. The sequence goes on along the minus strand of ML661908.1, from coordinate 3,573,756 downwards.
CTCACCCATGTGGCCACAGGGATAGACCCTTGACCCCAAATGGATCAATTAGGTCATCTCCTCTAGGAACTGTCTCCAGGGTGGAGACAGACAGGCCCTGGAAGTGTCTAGGGAGGAGTCAGAAAATGTCTAAGCCCTAGAGTTCACTGGACCAGTCCTGATTCCGTCCTTCCTGGGCCAGCACTGAGATCTACTAAGAATTCTTTCAATACACCCCTTTTCTGGTTGAAGTTATTCACAGTTGGTTTCTGTTGCTTACACCAAAGAATCTTAGCTGATACACATACTTACTATCCCTCCTTACTATGGACACCATCATTATATAAAAGAACATTTTTTTCAGGTGTCCTTGGAAACTAATGACTCAGTTCAGCTCAGCTCAGTCGCTCAGTCGTGTCTGACTCTTTGCAACCCCATGGACCGCAGCATGCCAGGCTTCCCTGTCCGTCACCAACTCCTGGAGCTTACTCAAACTCATGTCCATTGAGTTGGTGATGCCATCCAGCCGTCTCATCCTCTGTCATCCCCTTCTCCTCCTGCCCCCCAATCCTTCCCAGCATCAGGGTCTTTTCTAATGAGTCAACTCTTCATATGAGGGGGCCGAAGTATTGGAGTTTCAGCTTCAACATCAGACCTTCCTATGAACACCCAGGACTTATCTCCTTTAGGATGGACTGGTTGGATCTTCTTGCAGTCCAAGGGACTCTCAAGAGTTTTCTCCAACACTACAGTTCAAAAGCATTAATTCTTTGGCGCTCAGCTTTCTTCACCATCCAACTCTCATATCCATACATGCCTACTGGAAAAAGTTTATAATCTCTATAATGGAGCTTCTTACCATGTCTTTTTAACACTTGCTTCACGAACCCTGATAAACCTGAAGCAGACATAGAGAAAAGAATTTAATAACATGTAATGTTTTAGAAATCAAGTTATTTACATGATAGCATCAGCCAGTCAGGCAGAAATCACCATTACTTTTAACCTTTTATTACCTACCATATATGAATTACAACCACTCAGTGTAGTTCTCAAGCAAGATGATGGCCTGAATCATAAAATTTCAAGTACAAAAGGTACTGATTATTTTAGCAGTGAAGTATGTATGCAGTACAGCCAATCTTCTTATTTATTTTTATGATTAAGTGCTTTAACAGGTAAGCCTAAACTACAAGGCACATTCACTCCTGCAGAACGCCTCATCCCCTGACAATAAAGGGATCAATGAGGTGTTATAGGAGGTGAGAATTAAGGTTTGAATTGTGTACAAGCCACAGACAGTTGTATTTCTGTCTTGAGGACTGAAGGCAGTGTCCTGAGTGGCTCAGATTTCTTCACAGGAGCACTGAAGGAAGCCAGCTCTCCTCTAGCCTTGAGTCAGACCATGATTCTTGACTTCTTCAGCATCTGATCTGGTCATTTGAAAAGCAGTGCCTGTGGATGGGCAGGAAAGTGGCCCTTGCTTGGCGCTCCTGGGGGAAGCTTTGATAAGAAGAGTATATTGTTGTTGGATTCTTTCTGAGGAGACTTACAGCAAACTGAGTTCCACCCAACTTCTCACAAGGTCAGACATCCAGTGCTCAGGCTGGTTCTCTGTGAAGATTAGGAAACAATGAATATGCCTGCCAAGGTATCTGTCAGGCCCTCCTACTATGTCTCTTCAGACCCCAGGAACCCTATTTCTCTAAAGAAGAAAGGTTGGGAAACAATTCACTCCTCAGTCTAATTTCTCTCTTTGTCAGCAGAACAATCTCTCCAAGGCAGTTCAGCCCACTAATAATAGTAATACAGGCACCATAACTGCCTCCTGTCTTTATGTCACATTGCCTTTCCAGAAGGATGGGATGCTTTGAAGAGTCCCTCTCATTCCAGAAGGCGAGGCACCTAAGAATTTCCAGGAGGCTGGGTGCAATTAACCTGATGCTCTTTGATTTCACAAAGCCATCCCCACACATTGTGATCTTCTCAGAGCTGGTAAATGGAGTTTTTGATGCTACCTTCTATTGACAGATTTTCTTTTCTCTTCCTTTCCTTCCATCTCTCTTTTCTGAGGCTTTTTAAAAAAGAGCAATTTTAGGTTCACAGCTAAATCACAGAGAGGAGGGTATAGAGATTGCCCCCCACACTTGCATAGCCTCCCCTATTATCAACCTCTCCCATTACGGTGGAACATTTGTTCCAACTGATACATCGACATGGACACATCATAATCATCCAATGTCATTAGTATACCTTAGGGTTCACTCTTGGTGTTGTTCACTCTGTAGGTTTGGGCAGATGTATACTGGCATCATTATGCTATCAGTCAGAGCATTTTCACTGCCGTAAAAATATCCTCTGTGGAGACTTCCTTGGTGCCTAATCATTAAGAACGTATCTTGCAATGCAGGGGACTAAGCTCACACAAGCAACTAAGCACCTAGGCCTGTGCACAGCAGCTACTGAGCCTGCATGCTCTGCGGCCCATGCCACAACTAGGGATCAGTGAGCTGCAATGAAAGATCCCATATGATGCAACTAAGATCCTGTGTGCCACAACTAAGATCTGACTGAGCCAAATAAACACTTTTACAAATCCTCTATGCTCCACCTATTCATTGTTCCCTTCCCCTCCAGTCCCTAATTTTTTTACTGTCTCTATAGTTTTGTCTTTTCCAGAATGTCACGTAGTTGGAATCATATGGTATGTAGCCTTTTCAGCTTCTCTTTCCCTTATCAATATGCATTTACAATTTCTTCACGTCTTTCATGGCTTGAGAGCTCATTTCTTTCAGCACTGACTAAAATTCCATTGTCTAGATGGACCCCATTATCCCTTTGCCTACTGAAGGGCATCTTGGTTGCTTCCAAGTTCTGGCAATTATGAATAAAGCATCTATAAACATCTATGTGCAGATTTTGTGCAGATATAAGTGTTAAACTCCTCTGTGTAAACACCAAGGACCCCAGTTGCTGGACTGTATGCTAAGAGTATGTTTAGTTTTATAAGTAACCACCAAGAGGTCTTCCAAGATGGCAGGACCGTTTTGCATTCCCACCAGCAATGGTTAAGAGTTCCTGTTGCTCCACATCCTTGTCAGCTTTTGGTGTTTGCAGTGATCCAAATTTTGGCCATTTGCGGTATCTCCTTGCTGTTCTGATTTGCAGTTCTCTGAAGACATATGATGTGGTGCATCCTTCCTTCTTTCGTTCCTCCCTCCCTCCATCCTTCCCTTTCCTCCTTTTCTTTTTTTTCTTCTTAATAACGTGTTTCCCTGGTGGCTCAGTGATCAAGATTTCACCTTCAATGCAGGAGACGTGGGTTCAATCCCTGGGTCGAGAAGACCCCCTGGAGAAGGAAAAGGCAACCCACTCCAGTATTCTTGCCTGGGAAATTCCATAGACAGAGGAGCCTGGCGGACTATAGTCCATGAGGTTGCAAAAGAGACAGACGTGACTGAGCGATTATACAACAACATGCTTATAGCCATCTCCTAAGCTGCCTCTTTCTAAGTTTTTCAAGATGCAGTGGTACTTTTCCAGTCTCGGGGTCTCTCAGCTCTCCTCCTGCAGCCTGGGCAGTGACTCAGCTGCCTCCTGAGTGCTGTGGATGTATTGTTTTCCTCTGCAGCCGCGAGTCCAGCACTCCATTCTTTTAACACAAAGGCATTGTTATCGACTTGTTTTGAAGGGAAATTTATTTTCCTCCGCCCTCCTAAGCCACAACTTCGACACCTCCTCCTCCTCCTCTTCATAATAGTCTCAGTAGGATGTTCAATTATAGCTGAAAGCTCTACATAAGTGACAGATTAAGAGGCTTGGCAGGTTGCTGCTATAATGTTCATTTCACCTGTTGGCTTATTTTTCTTATCTGCAGGCAATGGGCTTCAGGTGAGGTTTCTGACAAAGTGCTGAGTGCTGATGCGTCCTGTGGTCACCCAGCCCTCTCTGCTGGGTGCTCTCAGCATGGTCTCTCGGAGAAGTCAGCTGGAGGGAGCCTGTCTGCAGGGCACCACCCACAGCCACGGCACCTTTGATCTGGGTCCCTGTGAGGCACCTTCAATCCCACCAAGTGATCGGAGAGTAGGAAGAAGCCCTCCAGACACCCCTGCTCCTGCCCCCAGCCCCTGGCACAAAGCCTGGCACACAGCGGGCACTGCATAAAGTCTGCAGGATGAAGTGCTCCGAAGCAGTGAGCCTTAAGTGTCTATAATTTGCTTCAGGTGGAGATAAAAGGGAGAACTACAAATTGTCACCCACGCAACACTTCTTGAAATTATAGAAGAAAAATGCCTTTCTTTTCACATTAGCTTCCAAAGGAGTTGAGTTGGCTGAAAAGTTCATTTGGATTTTTCCATTAAGACCGAAGAGAAAACTCAACTGAACTTTTGGGCCAACCCAATATACATCTAGCCCCATCCACTCTGCCCAGCTTCTGGTTTTCCTCCAAGGACCCCCTAGGTGTCTCTGACCTCCCTGGGGTCCCACTGTTCTCAGCAGCTCACCTCTTCAAGGGGCATCTTCTCCTGAGGCCAAAGCTTTCCAGGCAACTTTGCCCTTTAATAAAGCTTCTTATTAAAGCAAGGCTTCTCCCTTTCAAAGAATGACATTCCAACGGTGGAGCTTCAGATGCAACAGGAGCTTCCGCCATGTTTTCAGCCGAAAGCATAGTAGAGCTATTCTGTAGGGCTGATGTAATGGTCAGGGACTGCTGATTTTTTTTTTTTTTTAAATATTCACTTATTTGACTGGGCCTGGTCTTAGTTGTGGCATGTGGGATCTTTAGTTAAGGCATGTGGGATCTAGGTCCCTGACCACGGATTGAACCTGGGCCCCCTACATTGGGGGCGTGGAGCTTCTAGTCACTGGACCATCAAGGAAGTCCCCACTGCTGCTTTGACTGGGTTTTGTCGACCTTGGAGGTTGGGTTGAGGACACTGAGCATCTTCCTGGTAGCACTTCTGCCTTCTGCCTTCTGCCTCTGCTTCCAAGGTCTCTCAGAGCCTGGAGCCCTGTGCTCAGAGCCCTCAGTGCAGGCTGTCCTTCCAGAGCCTTCTCAGGTTGATGCCTTCCTCAGGGGCTTTCTCTTATGCCAGAGCTCGACCTTACTCTCTGATGAGGGTAACTTGAGGTCTCTATACTTCCCGGCATGGTATTTGAATTTTCTCTGTGTCTTTTCCTCCCAGAGGCTGCAAGTTCCTCACGGACAGGAATAGCTTTTCTCATTTACATTCCTAGTGTCTAGTACAGCACCCACCCAATTATAAATACAGGCAAAAAATAAGGAGAAAGAGGGAGGATGGAGAGAGACGGTGAGCGGAGAGAAGAAGAAGAAATGTGGAAGGAGGAGAGGAGGGAGGACAGGAGGGTGGAGGGATGAGAAAACCATGTGGTTAGGCACCCACTTTCTGCTCTTTTCAACTATTCTAATAGCAATTTGCCAAAGTAGCTCTAAGAACTGTGTGTGTTGTGTTAGTCACTCAGTTATGACTCTTTGTGACCTCGTGGACTACAGTCCGCCAGGCCCCTCTGTCCATGGGATTCTCCAGGCAAGAATACTGGAGTGGGTAGCCATTGCCTCCTCCAGGGGATCTCCCTGACCTAGGGATCAAACCTGGGTCCATCTCACATTGCAGGCAGATTCTTTATCGTCTGAGCTACCGGAAGCCTAAGAGAACTGGTATTGTATATACACCCTATGGATTTGAGTTTCCATCCAGAGAGTAGTTCTTTTGCTGGGAGCTGGGGCACATGTCTTTGAGCTGTGATGCACTCATAGATCATTAAACTCAAGGTTTTTTCTTCCATCTCCTTGGCCCTAGTAGTTACTGTTAGTAGCCATTCTGATCTTAAGCCCCACTTTGAAGTTGGATACCGTGGGTGTTTTACATATAGCCTTTATCAGCAACGAGTTGGTGTCTGGTAATTGCAAATTATTTGAGCAAGAGGCGAATTGTGTAGCAAGAATCTGAAAAGGTCAGGGGAGATGTGTCTAAAAAGATGCAGCAGGAGGATTAAGAACCTTCACTTGAAACATTAATTTTAGACAATCACGAGGCCCCACTTAATTAAACTGGAGGGAATGTGTGTGGTATTCAGGCCTTCTGCGATGAGTAAGCTGGGGTAGCACTTCCTGGCATGAGTGCTATGAATGTGTCTATGTGTGTGAATGTGAGTGCATGGCACATGTGCATCCAGGGCTAATGTGGGGTGCCACACCCTGGCTGGCCGTAGGGTTGTCAGGTCCAGCATGGATCCCTAGTGGTCAGTGCCCAGACATGCAAATTATTCAACACAAGAATCTTCTCAGAGCAGGGAAGCTTCAAGGTGCCCTAGAGACAAGGAGGGAACTACAAATGCCCCCACTTCTGAAGAAAAGTGGCAAACCACTCCAGTTCTCTTGCTTGGAAAATTCCATGGATGGAGGAGCCTGGTGGGCTATAGTCCATGGGGTCGAAAAGAGCCAGACACGACTGAGTGACTTCACTTTCACTTTTCTGAAGAAAAAGCTTCTCACTGCCTCCCCACGGCTGGAGTACTGAGTACACAAGCTCAGTGACTGCGAATCCCCTCCTCCTTGCCTTGCCCAGGGCAGGCCTTTTCTCTCCCCCCCCTTCACCTCCCTGTCCTCTGTCCCTGCCATTCTTTGCCTCCACCTTCTCCTTGCTCTTTTATTTCACATTATTTACCTTTTGGCCCTAAACCCTCTTTTCTCCCAGAGTCATTTCCATCCCTGCATCATGCCACCTTCCCCAAGAAAGTGGAGCACAGCCTTATTCAAGGCCTGATGGCACCCCCATCCCATCTGCCCTCTTCCACTTGCTGCCGACTCTCCAGGTCAGTGCCCGGCCCCAGGCCCCTGCTCCAACCACCTTCCTCCGCAAGCTGCTGACTCTCCAAAAACACCTGCCCCCCACCTCCCCCCACCCCCCCACCCCCACCTCCAACCCAGCCCTGTGGTACACAGTGCCAGCCTGGTTTTGTTTTCTTTTGTTTCCACGTGCCACTCTGTCCTCCCCATCCTGGCATCACCTGTTTGAACTCAAGCAACACACCGTCACTTCTTTTTGGTTTGCCTCATAGCCTGGAAAGTGCTTTGATTAAAACAAAAAGATCAGTTTTTTTGTTGAGCAATTGATGCAGATACTGAATTAGCTAATCTTAGGCCAGTCCATTTCCTGCAGGGTGAAGGTCAAGGCGGCAGTGAGCACTGAGCCTCTGAGCTGAGCTGTCTTTTTGGCAAGTCCGTGGAGAGAATCAGTCAATCTGAAAGGAAATGAATCCTGAATATTCATTGGAATATTTGGACTTCCCTGGTGGCTCAGACGGTAAAGTGTCTGCCCATAATGCGGGAGACCCAGGTTCAATCCCTGAGTGGGGAAGATCTCCTGGAGAAGGAAATGGCAACCCACTCCAGTATTCTTGCCTGGAAATCCCATGGATGGAGAAGCCTGGTGGGCTACAGTCCATGGAGTCGCAAAGAGTCGGACAGGACTGAGCGACTTCACTTTCACTTTCATTCATTGGAAGGACAGATGCTGAAGCTGAAGCTCCAATCCTTTGGCCACCTCATGCGAAGAGTCAACTCTTAGAAAAGACCCTGATGCTGGGAAAGATTGAAGGCAGGAGGAGAAGGGGACAACAGAGGATGAGATGGTTGGATGGCTTCACCAACTCTACGGACATGAGTTTGAGCAAGCGCCAGGAGCTGGTGATGGGAAGCCTGGCGTGCTGTAGTCCACAGGGTCACAAAGAGTTAAACACAACTAAGGGACTGAACAACAACACGGGGAGGATGAGAATGGGACCAGGGCTCTAGGCTTTGGACTCAGAAAATTTGAGGGTTTAAACTCTGACTCTATCACTGACCAGCTGGGGGACACTGGACAAGTGATCCCACCTCTCTGAGCTCCCATTTCCTCATCATTAATGCTATAATCCCCATAATAGCCTCCCGGTTGCTATGGAGAGTAGACAGGATGATACTGCAAAGTGTTGCCGCATGCTATTTTTCTTCTCTCTCCTGATTGCCGTAGACAGGGGACGCCAGTGCCCAGCCCTGCAGCAGCATCTCTGGACTGTTGTCTATTTACACCAAGAAGGCACACATGAGTCCTGGGCAGGGAGGCATCGTCCCCAGGCCCAGCTGGCTGGGGCTGCTCACAGCTGCCCCGGGATACTGGGAAAGTTAAGCTGACACCTCGGGGGTGTATGGCAACCTGCCTGTGCTCAGATTCTAAGTCTATGCCATCTTATCCACTTCCCGTGGAGTCCCACCCCAAGGTCACAGGTGCAAGGCCTTGTACCAAGGCCACAGGAGCAGAGCCCAGAAGCAAGGTCATCTCTGGAACTGACTGAGACCCTTTGGAACTATTTCCAGAAGCCCTCACCCCACCGCCCGGGCCCCCAAGAGTCACTGGCCAGGTCCTGACCCAATATTAGGCAAAAATGCTCACCCTAGTATTCATCCTATAAGCCCTAACCTAATGCCACCCTTCCAGCAGGAATTTTCTGTGTCTCGAGGCTATAAAAATTGGCTACTAACCCACAAAAAGCATCGGCTCTCCCTTGAGCTGGCCCACTGTTCTAACAGTGGGACACTCCCTGGTCTGTCAGGAGCCTTCATTATCAATGCTCGCTCTTAAAAGACCCACTCCTTTTCTGCACTACTGTGTGTCTGGAGATTCTTTTCCAACCGGCGTTCGGACTGCCAGGACCCTTCCTTGGACTGACACTATGACGTTGGGGACCTGGATGCAGACAGCTTTGGTGACCATGGGAGCTGGCCTTCTGTGGACGGAACCACCACTACAAGATGGTGCTCCCTCACCTGCTAGAAGATCCTAGGGGACCTGACAAGCTTTACACAGTGTCTTTGGGTAGCTTTCACCTGGATGTGGCCACAGAGCTCTCAGAGGGCACAGGGCGCTGGGCTTCAGAGACCCCCCACCCAAGAAGAGGATCCATCCTGGGGGCTTGGTTACAGCCCACCCTCCCCCCGGCATCGTGATTCCAGAGCCTAGGAGATAAGAACAGGCACTTTGGAGCCAGGAAGACATCAGTTCAATCCTCCCCACCACCGCCCCCCCAACAATGGCTACTCCTTGAGCTTCAGTTTCCCCGTCTATGAAAATGGGGATGATAATACCAACCTTATGGGATGGTGGTCAATCTAGCATGAGCTCATGTAGGCAAAGCTTAGAGCAGAGGCTGCCAAGAAGTCCCTCAATGTAAGTTACCAAACAAGCAGGGAGCACAGTCCATGGTCCATTGCCCGGAAAGAATGCAGGGGCGGTGAAATGGAAGACCTTCACGAATACTCTCCCAAACTGGCCTTTGGAGCTAAAGCCGAGAGTGCCCTCTCTGGGCTGGGGGACTCTCTGGGCCTGGGGTTGATGGTCATCCACCTGGAACTCTTGAGGGACAACAGGGGACAAAGCAAGCCAAATGGGCACAAGGGTCTGGGCGTTGCGGTGGTTCGCTGGAGCGGCTGAGTTCTCCCACCCTGGGATGTTGATGTGCGTGAGCCGTGAAATGGAGCCTGCACCGACATCCTTTTAATAAGGCTCCAGCACTTGCCCGGGTACTCCAGAGTCTCCGCTGAAATCGTTTTGCTGTCAGAAGCTGACATTATAACGACGTTGCAGGAGAGACTCCCTGGGAAATCATTGCTCATTTCCTTTCAGGCAGTTCGTTCACCTGCAGAAACCGGCCTCTTCAGCTCTGCTCTGCGGCAGCTGGTGATTGACATGATCCCCTAAGCCAATTTTGCAGCTGAGTGGACTGAGGTCCCAGAAAGCCAAGGGCCTGAAGTGGAGAATATGGAGCAGGTGACTCATTAAGGCTTGAGTCCAGGGCTTGAGCCCGGAGGAGGGGCAGCCCATGTGTGCCTGAGTTTATTGGCCATGAGGACACAGGATTGGATGGTGGCCTCCTTGGAGGCCAGTGTGAGAAGGGTGGGGAAGTGTTGGGGGACGTAGTGGGGTGTGGGGGGAACCTGGGAGTATTTTCCACCGCTGATCTTTTGAGTTTTAAAAATGTATTTATTCTCCTATTCAGCTCACTTTGATTCTTCATCCAATCCTCACCATCTGATGCCTATAGCTTTCTTCTGGCATCTTCCATTCTGTTCCATCCAAGGTGCTTGGAGACTTGTTCCCTTTTTGCCATGTACTTCTCACTCAGTCCCACCTCAGCAGATGACCTTGCCTTTGGTTTCCCAAGAAGATGGAGACTCACTGCAGTGATCTCTGGACATCGCCCTTCCACTTCAATACATCTCTGGTTTGTCATCGCTCAATGTTTCCAGGTTTAGAAGATGAAGCAGGCCTTCTCTTCACCAGAGGGAGCCTCTGATGCCATTCTTTTGGCCTGGGTCTTGGGTTTTCTTCTCTAGGCTGAATAGTCTCACTTGCTCTCAACTAGTCCCCCACATCCATCGCCATGGCTTTCTCACCCCTCGGTGTGCATGCTCAGTTGCTAAGTGGTGTCTGACTTTTTGTGGCCCCATGGACTGTAGCCTGCCAGGGTCCTCTGCCCATGGAATTTTTCCAGGCAAGAATACTAGAGTAGGGTGCCATTCCCTTCTGCAAGGGATCTTCCAGACCCAGGGACTGAACCCAAGTCTCTTATGTCTCATGCCCTGGCAGATGGATTCTTTACCCCCTCAGACCCTCAATGGCTACCTCCCCTAGAATCTACTCAAATCTACTCTGACCCTGAAGGTCAGAGGTGTCCCTTCAAAGGTCAAGCTGCCCCATGCTCATCACTCAGTGCTCTATAACCATGAACACTCTTAACAACCCATATTCCTTGAAACTCTTTCCTCCGTGGACCTTCATGATACTCAACTCTGAGCTCCCTCCTAACTTCTGACTGGGTTTGTCTCTCACTCAAAACTCATGTCTACAAGCCCTGTGGGAGGGTGACCCTCCAAGCTGTATCTCTAGTTTGACTTATTTTCCAAATTACGGACGTCTATCTATCTCAAAAAACTCCAAGAGTCTTTCCACACGGGTAGGCTTCCAACATGTCACTAGGTGCATGTGGTCAAAGCTGAGCTGACTTCATCCATAGCACAGTTATCACGTCAAGGCAGGAGAAGAATGGCTGAGTGTGTAAAACCTGAGTCAGGCTGTTTATGTTCAAAGCCTGTCTTGCCCTTCTAACCATGTGACAGAGGCCAAATTATTGAACCCCTCACTGCCTCAGTTCTTCTGTAAAATGAGGATAATAGTCAAACTAACTTCACAGGGTTGTTGTGAGGATTAATTGAAAAAATACGCATAATGTTCTTTGACTAGTGCCTGGTCAATGTTACTGACTGTATATTCTGAAGACTTCTGAGTTTCTTGGACATATTTCTCTTTCCTCCATCCCATCTTGTGTCTGCATCTCACACTTCCTTTTCCGAGCCTTTCAGCTTCACCTAGTGATTCAGGCTGGACTGGCACAGTTGGCTTTGAACTGATATCCTCATTTCTAGGCTCTTCCACTCAATGTAGCCTGCACTTTGCTGCAAGAATAATACTCTCCAAGCCTTAGTTTTATTTACTCTTCACGTCTTCACCGTTGTTTGTAGGAGAAAGTTTCCCACGATCTAAATCCAGACCTGTCTTCTCCATCTGGCATCCCACCCCTGACCTACTCACTCTGTTCTATAGACACACCCTGCTCATATTCATCTTCACCTTTCACCCATGAGGTTTCCTCCTCATGCTCCGTTAAGCCCTTGGTAATTCACCAACACTCAAATGCCTACAGCATTCACACTCCAAGACTTTTGTTAATGGACTTGATCATGTACAATTGTCTGGTCACTGGAAGCCCAGTCTTCCCCAAAGACTGGGAGCTCCTTTAGGGTAATGACTGTGTCATGTGTTCCTTTCTACCCCCAGAGCACCTAGCATAAGATTGTGCTGCTTCCAGTACAATTTCAATAAAGATTTGTTGGCGATAAACAATAAGGTCCTACTGTATAGCCCAGGGAAATTTATTTATTCAATCCTTCACTTTTGGATGAACCATAATGGAAAATAATATAAAAAAAGAATGTATATGTGCATCAGTGAGTCATTTTACAGCAGAAATTAACACTACATTGTAAGTCAACTATACTTCAATAAAAATACATTTTAAAAAAAGATTTGTTGGTTATTTGGCCAAATGATATCAGATTTCCTATTCACTGCGAATATATACAAAAAGTTAAGGAAAATCCTTGCATTTTCCATGAGATTTGGTCTTTGCTTTCTTCAGACAAAGAGGTGTGTGTGGGTAAGAGGGCTGAACTGGGACTTGAAGTCAGTTTAGGAAGACTTAGTTGGTAGAAGAAACCGAGATACTGACAATACCGAAAGAGCTAGTTTACATCTGAGTTTCTCGGCACTTTAAGGGATTGTGCCAGTGTATCCCATAGTTATTCATTCCCTGGCTTCCTGCTCCCTGTCTTACATTTTGCAAGCATTAATTAAACATTCCGTTTTATTGGCTTCTGGAACCATAGTCTTAAGCTGTGTTGTTTACTGGCTGCTTGAGTGATGAAAGACAGTTCTAAATCCTTCCTCTTTGGTTTGTGAAAACCCATCGCCTGTGCCCCAGTCATGTTGATTAGATGTGATGTAGGACTGGCCCTCCTTTCTCTTCAATGGAGCAATGAGATCCAACAGAAGCATCCCTACGCCTTGTCCTCAAGACCCAGAGGCTTCCTTTCCCAGTGAAAATCAACTTCGTTTTAAAGCAGCCTCTGTGTCTGCACTCGGTGCTCAAGATTTTTGTGAACTTCATCAATACCGCTGACAATCTGAGAGATGCCCAATCTCAACAGAAATCAATCAAGTGTTACGATTTTGGGAGGAAAAAGTTGCTTTGTTTTCTGACTTGAACCGCAAACAGCGGCTCCAATCTGTCATTATGACTGAGAACATGTCACAACAATCTGTTTTTATTCTTTGGGAAAGAAGAACAGCATCTTGCTCTCCTCCAGCTATGGCTAATTTGGAAAATTTGCAAGCTGACATGCAACTTGATTAAAATGACCCGGAGCCACTCATTCTTTTAAAACGCAGCTCAGTGCTCACAACCCCAGACCTTCTGTAGCCTGGTTATCTCCTTCATAGCGTGCTTTTAAAGGGAGGAAGAGGGTAAGGGAGAGAGAAAGACCTGTATTATAATCTACAGGGAGATTTAAAGTTATTTTTTATTTTCCCCCTTCAGCTTTACTGTCACCATGGATTTCCTTGACAGCCCAGAGGAGAGGAAAAGCAGAGTGACATTTCTTAGATACTAGTGTGGGTTTCATAGTCTGGAGTAGAGCAGGCACTCGACTCAAACGAAGCATCATATAATGGCGTTGGAGGCTGTTTTGACATTATGGTTTCAGCCCCATTCCATACTTTTAGGAAATATGTAAGAATCTGTCCTAGACTGAATTGGCTCCCTAGGTCTTTGTCAAACCCTGGCTACACCGAGACCAGTGTTATTTCCTTCTAGGGAAAGCAACGAGTAAAAGAAAACAATAGCAATTTTGGTCCATTCCAGGACTGGGAATCATAGCATTTCACATGATAGAAGCGGAGGCAGTGCTCAGGGATCAGAGTGCCGGTTTGGTCTGTAAAGGCACTCTTAGGAACATCTCACTTTTCTTTGTGGCATCTCAAAGGAGTGTATTATTGGCCCATTGGAGGGAGGGTGTTAATGTAGGAGGTGTTAATGTGGGCTGGCACGGGTGCCTGCAGCTGTTTTGTTCACTAAAACAATGTATAATTATTAGGAGACAATGTATAATTACACACTGAATTGTGTGCTGCAAACTGTAAGTGCTGGCATTCTGTCTCAGAGAGGGGAGAGCTAATGCCTGCTGAGACCACGTAAATGCAGACACTCATTTGTTGGGGAATATACAGTAATGAGAATCATTTCAGTATCCTGTTGCCTTGACAACCTATTCTAAAATGATGTAGATAAAGAGCTAGCAACACTTATCAATGAAGCCAGTGTGTCTTGGGAAGAAAAGCTGCTGAAAACAAAGCATCAAGCATCAGACCAAACTGAGTTTGTTTGGTAGATGGCACTATTCAAAACCGGGTCAAGATGTGGAGTGAGGGGTCAGGCCTTAAGGACACCACGATCACCAATGACCCACATGACACCCTGGTCAGACACATATCCACTGTCAGTTCTGAGGGCCATTAATCAAGTCAGGCTCTTTATTCACAGCGGAACTTCTGAATGGGTTGTTTCTGTGTGGATGCATAGGAACAGAGATGCCAGAGCGGACACCCTAGGGTGGGTGAGGGTGGCACGCTCCCCCACTTGGAAGGATATCTGGACATCTTGCCTCTTCCCTCTGGTGTCTCCTGCGTGCATGCATACTAAGTTGCTTCAGTTGTGTCCCACTCTGTGTGATCCTGTGTGACCCCATGTGACTCCCTGCCAAGCTCCTCTGTCCATGTGATTCTCCAGGCAAGAACACTGGAGTGGGGTGCCATGCCCTCCTCCAGGGGATCTTCTTGTATTGGCAGGTGGGTTCTTTCCACTAGCCCCACCTGGGAAGCCCCTGGTCTTTCCTGACTTAGTGTAAATTTACAGTCTGATTTGGAAGGAATGATATATTAATGGTTAGCTTTTTTTTTTTTTTTTTTGACTGTGTCACATGGCTTGAGGGATCTTAGTTCTCCGACCAGGGATTGAACCCAGGTCTCGGCAGTGAAAGCACTGAGTCCTGACCATCGTACCATCAGGGAATCCCCAGTTAGCTCCCTTTTACAGATGAGGGAAATAGGGCCAGGAAAGTTCAGGACCAAGACCAGGACTTGATTTGTTCTCCCCGCCGCCAGTCTGAGTAGACTCTCTCAGGAATCCCATGGCCCACTTCCTTGGCCTTTGGACCTGCACTTTTTTTCATCTTTAACTCAGTGTAAGCCCTGACAAGGGCTCACTGTGTGGTTCTTGGTTTGAATCCTGCTTGATCTGTATGCATTCTGAATCTAGAATAAGACTTCCGGGGGATGGAGTGGGTGAGGACGACCTGCTCCCACATCACCCTGGGTTGAGGCAGGCAAAGCCCCTGGGTTGAGTGCCTCTCTGGTAAGTGGGGAAGAGAGACTGATATCCCTCTCTGGGCATAATATTTTATCTCAAGAATATCAATAAAGAGACTGTGAGAGTGCATTCAGAAGGTTTCTTTTGGTGGCAGTAAATCTTGTCCAGATTTTTTTCAACCTCTCCTAATTATGTTTTTTTTTCTTTCAAATTATATACCATCAGGTTCAGGCTGACTGCATTCAGAGCAAAACAATAACTCAGGCATCGTCCAGATATGGAACTTCAATAATTGTTTACTATATTTGTATCTATCACGAGTTTGAAAGAACGAAGGGGCACTCATTTGCATCCTGTTAAAGGCCATCTATAAAAAAACACACAGAAAAAAAGATGAGAACATAAGTTGCCTACAGTGGCATATGCTTAACTCCTGGGCTCTTAAGCAGAGCAAAACTCTTAAAAAAAAAAAATGCTTTGCCCATGTTAATTACAGAGTAACAGATAGGAGAGGGTCACTCCCTCCTACCAAGTTTCTTCCTATGTTCTTCCTTACCTTCCATCCTTCCTTCCAGGCTTGCTGTTTATCAAACACAGCTCTGGACACTGTCAATATGAAGGTGACTGAGGTCTAGACCCTGCCCATATGGGAGTCCCCTTTTGATTGGAATAGACACAAGGCTTTGATGATCACTTTCCAAAGTCTTAGAAGAACACAGAGAAGAGAAATGGAGCCAACGTCAAGGAAGAGCTCCCAGAGTAACTGACCTCTCAGCTGACTCCAGAGAAGGCAATGGCACCCCACTCCAGGACTCTTGCCTGGAAAACCCCATGGACGGAGGAGCCTGGTGGGCTGCCGTCCACGGGATCGCTAAGAGTCAGACATGACTGAGCGACCTCACTTTCACTTTCCACTTTCATGCATTGGAGGAGGAAATGGCAACCCACTCCAGTGTTCTTGCCTGGAGAATCCCAGGGACGGGGGAGCCTGGTGGGTTGTCTCTGGGATTGCACAGAGTCGGACATGACTGAAGTGACTTAGCAGCAGCAGCAGCAACTGACTCCAGAGATGGGCAAGAATTTGCCAGTTGGAGAAAGAGGATCTGTGGGAGGTGAAGGGCTATCTGGGTTTTCCAGGTGGCACAAGTGGTAAAGAACCTGCCTGCCAGTGCAGGAGACATAAGAGATGTGGGTTTGATCCTTGAGTCGGGAAGATCCCCTGGAGGAGGGCATGGCAGCCCACCCCAGTACTCTTGCCTGGAGAATCCCATGGACAGAGGAGCCTGGCAGGCCACAGTCCATGGGGTCACAGTGTCGGACACACCTGAAACAACTTGGTAGGCACTCATGAAGGGCTATGTAGGCAGGAGGACTGACATGATTAAAGACAGCATAATAAAAAGTGATGGTTTAGGGAATATATTCAGTTGTTGGATGTGGTAGAGGTAGGACATCGAAATTTGTGTTGTCTTTTTAATACCACAGGTTAGTTTAGGCAAGGACTCTATTTCCCTAGAGCCTTTGCATATGGGCAGATCACATGATGAGGACTCAGTTCAGGTGTTTGAGAGCTGAGTCTGCTCCTCTATTCTTCCACGTCTGCTTGACTTGGAGTCTGAGGATTCTGCACCCTAGGCAAGAGACAAGCCATAAAATGGAAGCAATCTAGGGAGGGATAAACTAGGAGTTTTGGATTAATAGATACATGCTACTATATATAAAATAGATGAGCAGCAAGGATTTACTATATAGCGCAGTAAATACTCAATATCTTGTAATCACCTCTAATAGAAAAGAATCTGAAAAAGAATATGAATATATAAAAAATATGTGTACAACTGAATCACTTTGCTGTGCAGCTGAAAGTAAGGTAACATTGTACATCGACTATACTTCAACTTGTTAAAAAACGTGGAAGTGGGCCGTGGGCCCTGAGTCAGCTTGTGAAGGGCACCCACTTTGCACTAACACTCTCGGTGTACTAGATGCACCGTGTGAGTCAAGGGGAAGCTTTTATTGAGGAAACCATCAAAATTTTAGGGTTTCTTGTTACAGCAGCTGGCATTACCCTAACAAACCCACTAGATGTGACAGGAGCAGTACCTTAGTAAGTATCCAACAAAGAAAGAAAATAAAAAAGATTTCCTGGTCAGCTGCATTTGGGAGACACTGCCTTCAACAGGTTTCCTGGCTGCAGGATGGTACCGACTTTAGAGGCTAAAAGGTGCTATGAATCTCCACGCGATCCAGCGGACAGGGTTTTCTGAATGCCTTTGGCCGTGTGAGGGTTTTTTCAGTGCTTATGAGCATGTTGTGGATCTGTAGAAGTCAGGGCAAGCTAGCACGTGACACAGGGGCAGATGTTGAGTGTCGGGTTGAAGTGGAACCAAGGAGGTGGCCTGTGTGGGCTTTCTCTCCCCTGCCCGCTCTCTGCTCCAGCTTTTTTGTTCTGCACTCAGTCCTCCCGTGAGCTGTGCTCCATGTTGTGCTTCTGGCCCTTGCACGCATAGCTTTGCCAGGATGGTTCTCTGCTCATCTGTTTTTCTGTGTTTTTCTAAAGCCCAGCTTCCTGCATAAACTGCCTCTCCTCTAAGAACTGCCCTGCCCCATCCTTGATCTGCTCTGTACCTCATTTCCATGTGCTTCTCACTGTTTTGCTTCTCCTTACATCATGGCCTGTGGCTCATGTGTCTGTCCCTCTCCTAAGATGTGACTTCTTTTTTTCATTTTAATTAACTTATTAAACTTTTTTTAAATTGGAGTACAGTTGATTTAATGTTGTGTTAGTTTCAAGTGTTGGAGAGAAAAATGGCAACCCACTCCAGTATTCTTGCCTGGAAAATTCCATGGACAGAGGACCCTGGGGGGGCTACAGTCCATGGGGTCACGTGGAGTCCGACACCACTGAGCGACTGAATGCACACAGGAGTTTCAGGTATACAGCAAAGTAAATGTTACCCATACACATATGTCCATCCTTTTTTAGATTCTTTCTCCATATAGGCAATTACAGAAAACTGAGTGGAATTCCCTGGGCTATATAGTAGGTCCTTATGAGCTACCTGTTTTATACAAAATAGTTTGTGTATGTCAAGCCTAACCTTCCAATCTCCAACCCTCCCCCACCCTTACCCCTGGTAACCACAAGTGTATTTTCTACATCTGTAGCTCTATTTAGCTGTGAATTCTTTAAAGTAAAAATGGATACTTGCCATCTGCCTCTTCAGAGATTAAGTCACTAGCCACTGCAGTCTCTGACCCTCAATACACCTTGAAAGGTGTTCAGGGCAGAGATCAGGAATGAGGCAGTCTGTGCTCTGGGAAAACCTTTCAGAGCAGGTCTTCAGATAGTTGGATATTTTCAAGAGAAGATTTTATAAGTTCATATTCTTAAATATCCTCATATCTAGAAAAGCACTGAAATCATCAGTGGAGATGTCTGCTCCTCATGGCTAGCAGCGACTCTTGGCCAAAATGTGCTGATTACATGTATCTCACTTCATCAAAATCACATATATACTGACTTACTCCCTACCTCTTGGGAGCAGCTCTTCAGACCTATCTGAGAGGCTGTCTCCTAAGCCATAGTCCTCATTTTACCCCCAAATAAAACAACTCATAACTCTCATACTCTGCATTTTTGTTCAGTTGACAGAAGGAAGTTGCCACATGCAATTCATTAAAAAAACACAGCAACTCTGTATTGGAGTATGATAAAAAAAGAAATTCAGCTGAGTAAATTTGAAGGTTTAACTGGCTTTATTCAATGATTCCTGAATGGGTGGCATAAAACCTAGTAAGGGGCTTTCCTGATGGCTCAGCTGTAAAGAGCCTGCCTGCCAGTGCAGGAGATGGAAGAGACCTGGGTTCCATCCCTGGGTCGGAAAGACCCCCTGGAGGAGGGCATGGCAACCCACTCCAGTATTCTTGCCTGGAGAATCCCATGGACAGAGGAGCCTGGCAGGACATAGTCTATGGGGTTGCAGAATTGGACGCACACACACACACACCACCTAGTAAACAGCGTTGGTACAAAATGGAAGGTTTCTACAGGAAGAAGGGTGGGGCAAGGCTCTTGGCAAAAAAAGAGAGGAAGGATTAGTTTCAGATCAGGCCATCTCTTTGTAGGGAGACTGGAGGAGGGAATGGCATGGGTGTTAGCAGCCAGATTGCTTTTCCTCCTCTGGGTGGGGGGCAGGAAATGGAGAGGGCCCACATGACAGATATCTCTTTGGCACTGCCCAGAAAATTCCAGACTGGTTGATTAAGATTACATTTCTGCTTAAGTCAGGTATTAAGCCTTGGTTTGGTGTCCTGGGCTTTAGCACAAGTGACACCATTTTGGGCCTGTGGTTTTCTCTTAACAAGTATAGTATACTTACCAAAAAAAGTGCACATCGTGTGAGCAGCTACTTTGATGGACTTTGACAACCTTATCCCACCTGTGTAACCAGTGTTCAGATCAAGCAACAGCATAACCAGTGCTCTAGAATCCCCCTCATGCCCTCTTCCGGTCACTACACCATCAGGATAAACACCATTCTGACTTTTACTCCCATGGATTAATTTTGCCCACTCTCATAATTTGCTCATAAAACCACATAGTATGTGCTCTTCTGCCTTTGGCTTTTGAGAGAATCATCTGTGTTCTGTACTTTTATGTAGCTGTAGGCCATGCTTTTTGTATTCCATTGCGTGAATGGTAATTATGTAGTTTCCAGTTTTACGATATTACAAATAGTGCCGCTGTGAACAGTCTAAGAACCTAAGTGTTGGTAAACATATAGGCACACTTCTGTTGGAGACATACATGGGCATGGACTTGTTGAGCCACCGGGTATGAACACGCCCGCCGTTGGAGGGTACTGCCAAGCAGTTTCCAAGGTAATTGCCCCTATTACTGTATGTGAGTTCCAGTTGCTCTGATCTCTCGCCAACTCTTGGTAATTTCCTGCTTTTAATTTTTGTCATTCTGGTGGGGTCTAGTGGTATCACATTGTAGCCATAGTTAGCATTTCCTTTATGACTAATGAACACCTTTCTTATGTTTATTGTCCATTTGGATATCATATGCTGAGGGGCATTTAAGTCATTTGTCCTCTTTTCTACTGGATTCTATTGGATTTTCCTTTTGGTTTACAAGAGCCTTTTGTATATTCTGATGTGGATGCAACTAAAAATTTCTCCATAGTCCTGAGCACTGCACTACTGGTTTCCACATTCAGTAAAAATCTGCAGCATAAAATAGAACAAAAGGGCACCATCAGACTTCAAGCACTGTGATGAGCTTCATCACCAGACTGCTTCCTTTCCTCCTTACCATAGCCTCTTGAACAGTTAAACGGGGCGTATTCATAAAGGGTAAGTTTGAACAAGGCTCAGAAAAGTCTCGGCATCCAGGTGAGCCTCATCATACCAGTGGGTCTGTGAGGAGCTGTCTATTGAAGGTTCCTACCAACAGGGATGTCCTGGCTGTTTCTCCTGGGTCACACAGACGCTGCTCAAGTAACGGGATGGTCTTCATTCCTTCATTTATTCAACAAATATTTAACAAGCACTTTCTAGGTACTTGAGATAGATTAGCGAATAAAAAAAAAAGATCTCTATAAACAAATGGACAAACATCCATGCAAATATAATAAGTTCTTAAATAGTGCAGTATTTTAGAACGTAATTAGTGCTACATAAAGGGGGAAAGCAGACAAGAGCTGACTCCGTGGGAAAGACCCTGATGCTGGGAAAGATTGAAGGCAAAAGGAGAAGGAGACAGCAGGGGATGAGATGCATCACCAGCTTGATGGACATGAATTTGAGCAAATTCTGAGAGACAGTGGAGGCCAGAGGAGCCTGGTGTCCCACAGTTCATGGGGTCACAGAGAGCCGGACACATTAGCAACTGAATGGCAACAATAGGAGGAGGGCAAGCCCAGTCAGGAGTGTCCAGGGGACACTTGGCAACAGGATGAGAGCAGGTAGTTGAGCAGAGATTGAAGGCGGTGAGGGCAGTGCCAGGAGGGTATGTGAGGAGCATCCACAAGGGATGGGCTGGTGCAAAGGTCCCTGGCGAGAGCGTGTCTATCACATTCAGGCTGCAGCAAAAAGGACAGGAGGTCGCAGAGGTAACAGGAGTCCCAAGGCGGTCTTAAGTGTGCTTTGGGATGAAGAGTCCTTGGACGATTTGCCCAGAAGCATCACAAGATCTGACTTACATTGTACACGGTTCTGATTGCTGCTGTGCTGAGAATAGCTGGAAGGGAGGAACACTAGAAATATGGAGGCTGCCTGGGAGGTATGTGATAAACCAAGTGAGAGATGCTGGTGGCTGGGACAGGGCGGCAGCAGTGGTGCTGAGAGGTGGTCAGACCCTGGATCCATTTTGCAGGTGGATCTGGATTTCCTGGTGGAGCCAGCGTGGGGTGTGCATGACTTCAGGAGTCAAGGAGAGCGCGGCTTCCGCAAGACTTCCTGGGTCTGGTCCCCATTTATGACGATGGCAACTTCCCACGGAGTGCCGTCCCCTCCCAACTGGCCTGCTGTCCTCTTGACCCCATCTGACATCTGATCCCGGATCTTGATCCCTATCCCAGTTCAGGTAACTCCTCACCCAGTAACCACTAGTCCTCTCTCCAACCCATTGTTATAACAAAGACTCTTCCCAATTTCCCTGGGAGCTTCACTTTGAGATCTAAAAGCTTGTTTTGAAAGTAAAAAGATATTTCCTTCCTTTTGCATCCCCACTATTGCATTCCTAATTCTCCCTGGGGCCACACGGATGACTGTGACTGATCAAGAAAGAGTCACAAAAAAGAAAAGCGTGACTGATTAATATTTCAAACTCACTTGTTTAGTTTGCTTACCATTGGTATGTTTCTTTCTACTTAAAATGAGGGACACAGCTGGTGTGAGAGCTGAAAAATAACCGAAAGATGGTAGAGTTGAGGGGTTGCCTTTTATGTATGAGAAACACTGAGACCCATTGTGTGGGCTGGTTCTTTTAGTGACTGGACTGCAGGCTTTCTACCAGGTGGGAAATGATCTTTCCATGACAATGGTTAAAAACAAGAAAACTGACCCCCAAATGAAGTCACTTATGCTAAACCCCACTTGACAAAGCCCAGACTTAACTTGATTAGTTTCAGCCTCTCCAAGAAATGAAGTCTTAAACCAGTCAATTAGGAATCAGCATAATTGCAAGGTCATTTGTCTGATAGATTCCTGTGCGTGCATACTCAGTCGTGTCCAACTCTGTGTGACCCCATGGACTGTAGCCCACCAGGCTCCTCTGTCTGTGGGATTTCCCAAGCAAGAATACTGGCTTGGGATGCCATTTTCGACTCTAGGGGATCTTCCCAATGCAGAGATGGAACTTGTGTCTCCTGCATTGGCAGGTGGATTCTTTACCACGATGCTACGTGGGAAGCCTGATAGACTCCTACCTTCTCCTAAAGAAAAGTGACCTTGTCACAACCTAGTGTAAGAATTTTACTAGCAGAATGTCCTTGACCTGCTCCCTTCTGCCTATAAAGGTCTTTAATTTTGTAGCGCTCCCTGGGGCCCCTTTCTCTCTGCTGGATGGGATTGGATTTGATTGGGACTGATTTTTTTTTTCTCAAATAAACTCTTATTATTTGTAATATGCCTCAGTTTATCTTTTAACATAACTCTTCACTAGTGTGTGAAGTTTTCTGGGCTTTTCCTCTGGGTTTTATGATCTCTTTGGCCTTTTTTTCTTCATTATCTGCCTTCAGACAGGCTCTGTAGTTGAGGTCTCCTGGTTTCCATAGTTGACACATTACAAAGTCACATGGATAGCAGATGTGACCCCCCCAAAGGCCTGGGTCTGTCTTTGGGTTCTCCATGGAATCCTAACCTAACAGTGGAGTCTTAGAGGGCTGTATTTGAGAAGGGCAGCCAGCCATCTTTAGTCTGCCCCCAAGCCCAGGGGCACAGCAGGCTCCTTCCGGCCCACGGGGGACCACTGCCTCTGTAGGTTCACCCCTCCACACGCACAGCAGAGCCCAGCCACCCGCCAGGACCGTTGAGTGCATTCTTTCCACTAGTCTCAGGCTTCCTTACAAGAGCGGCTGTGTTTTTCCCTGGCTTGGATGGTGTTTGAATTAATTTAAACAAACATAGGCAGAGCAGCTGGTTGGTGGGAGGAAAACCTTGGTCTGGGGGTCCAGGCCAACACTGTATAATTTGTAGCCACCTCTGGTTGCTGGAATCCAAGCCCAGCCTCATTTCTGTGAGTCAGAATTTGCTGCTTGTGCCCTTGGAATGAAGGCAAATTGCAGTTGGTTGGCTGGTTGCTGACTGCATTATAAAAGCTTACAAACGTAAGCCACATACTAAAAGGCACACATCCCCAGCTGTACAGCACACAGAACTGGCTCAGTTTGCAGAAGGGGTTGCTGAGGCTCAGAGGGATACAGTGAAATCATGGTCCAAGGTCAAGGCATGGAGAGTCTGAGGTAAGCTTCACAGTCACAGCTCCCAGGACCCCATGTCACAGTGTTTCCACTTGGCATTGCTGATGAACGGCCTGACATCTTTGTGATCAGATGTGTGTTCTGCATAAATCTCTGTTTCCAAGTGGGTCACCAGA
Organism: Antilocapra americana; assembly: GCA_007570785.1. Taxonomy (NCBI): domain Eukaryota; kingdom Metazoa; phylum Chordata; class Mammalia; order Artiodactyla; family Antilocapridae; genus Antilocapra; species Antilocapra americana. Next base: position 3,550,130 of record ML661908.1, on the reverse strand, counting down.
CTTGGTCTCTGCCTGAGGTGTCAGGTGCCACCTCAGCCCCGCCTCCAGCTGCTCCCCTGGTCTGCAGAGCCTCTCTGTATCGGATCTATTTACCCTTTTCTGGGGGTCCGACAAACACCAAGGGACCTCCATCTCTAAATTCAGAGATGACAACTAATACATTGTCCTCTGAGGCTCCTTTTACACTGGCTCTGTCCTTTTGTGGAACATGACAGCTGGCAGAATGGAGAAAGTGAGGGCCTAGGAGGCAAGCACCTGCTCTGAAGTACAGGCTTTGCATTGTGTTTGGTGGGTGTGGATTTGAGGGTGCATTTGTTTAGGGAGGTAATTTGGAGACACTGGAGACACTCCTGTATCTGGGACCAGGTTCCTCATCTATAAACAAGGGGGTTGGGGGGTAATCTACCTCGTCCTTCCCAATTCTAAAATTCTGTGCCTGTCTTTATAAAAGTAAGCAAACAAGCTAAACAGTAAAGCCAACATTTTTTATTGTTCATTCACTAAGTCATGTCCAACTCTTTACGACTCCATGGACTGCAGCGTGCCAGGCTTACCTGCCCATCACCAACTCCCAGAGTTTGCTCAAACTCATGCCCATTGAGTCGGTGGTGCCATCCAACCATCTCATCCTCTGTCTCCCCTTCTCCTCCTGCCCTCAATCTTCCCCAGAATCAGGATCTTTTCCAATGAGTCAGCCCTTTGCAGCAGGTGGTCAAAGTTTTGGAACTTCAGCTTCAGCATCAGTCCTTCCAATGCATTTTCAGGATTGATTTCCTTTAGGATGGACTGGTTTGAGGTCCTTGCAATCCAAGGGACTCCGAAGAGTCTTCTCCAACACCACAGGTCAAAAGCATCAATTCTTCGGCACTCAGCTTTCTTTATGGTCCAACTCTCACTTCCATACATGACCACTGGAAAGACCATAGCTTTGTCTAGATGGACCTTTGTCAGCAGCCTGAAGAGTTGGTAGTGGTGGCCTGAAGAGCCAAAATTATCTCCCTGAACAAATGCGCCCTCCAGTCCTCATCCACCAGGGCTGACGTCTGTGATCTGGGCATTGGCATTTATGGCTATAAGATTCTAATATGGTTGCTGCTGAAGCTTTGTCAGAAAATTTAAAGCAGTGCATGCTCGTAGACTTTAATCCCAAAACGTCCTCTAAGCAATATTTCTAAAATATGTTTTGTCAAAGATGTGATGCTCTCTGCTTAGGTATTTCTCACAAGCACTCTCTCCAAACAAATCTCTTTGAAAATGCATTAGATAGCATGGTTCCTTCAATTCCATATCTTCCTTTCTGTCTAAACTGAAAAAGCCAGCCCACATTATTAATGACAAGTCATTTTGCAGAGTTCCCGGGTTAATAGAAGAGATAACTGGCAAAATATAAATGTGTAATGCTAACATGCTGAAGATAAAACAGAGGTCTAATGCTGAATGCGCAATGGGGAGGATGGGAGAAAAAGTTCCTGGCTGGCACGAAATTCCTGCAGAATAAACAGGAAAGCTATGGCCCCAGCTGCTCCCTTGGTTTCCCAACTTGCTGTTTTCCTGCCTCTTTTTTTTTCAGCTCAATTACTGTCTTTGAACCTCAGTCCTAGAATTCTCGACTTTAAAAAGGGTTAGAGAATTTGGAGGGTGAGAAATCAAGAGACCCAGATAGGTGAGGGGACTCACGTAAAGAAACACAGTCATTTTATCCATTTCTGTGCTTTGCCTGGGCTCTACCCCTGCAGCTGCCCTTCTCTGTCTTCCATGCATCAGGGCAGCCCAGGGAAGGGAAGCAGGGATTTAACAGATTAAATACAGAGCAGAATGCATTCGCGGGCTTTCCAGGTGGTGCCAGTGATAAAGAATTCACCTGCCAATGCAGGAGATGCGGGAGACACGGGTTCAGTCCAGGGACGATCCCCTGGAGAAGCAAATGGAACCTACTCCAGTATTCTTGCTTGGAAATCCCATGGACAGAGGATCCTGGCAGGGAATCCACAAAGAATCAGACACACCTGAGCATGTACGTGCATGCATGCGTGCAAACACACACACACACACACACACACACACACACATTCACAGCCCCAGCTTCACCACTCTCTATTTGTGTGGCTTTGGAAAAGTGGCTTCACCTCTCTATACCTCAGTCTCTCCCTCTGTAAAATGAGTTAATATAGTTAAAGTTCCTTGCATTCTAGAGAATGTTCAGAAAAGTTAGTTATTGTTAATATCTTATAATACTTAGGTTTGCATTTGGTTATACAATCTCTATCTGGAATCAGAAGACAGGACTGGAGGACCTCTTGACATCATATCTGGCTCAGGATTTCTGAGTATTCAAGTTCAGTATCAGAAAGAACGTGTTAGTTGGTGGTTCCCTGTGTACATTGAATAGTAAGACAAGGGGATCAAAATGTTTGCATGCTCAGTCATGTCCAACTCTGTGAATCTAGAAACTGTAGCCTGTGAGGTTCTTTCTGCCCTTGGGGTCCTCCAGGCAAGAATACTGGAGTGGGTTGCCATTTCCTTCTCCAGAGGATCTTTCCAACCAAAGGATCAAACCCATGTCTCCATTAAGACAAGAGGAATGGCACTTAACTGATAGCCAAGGCCACTGGTGGGTGCTATGATTTGAATGTTTGTTTCCCCCCAAATTCATATGTTGAAATCTTAATGCCCAGTATGATAGTATTTGGAGATGGAGCATTTGGGAAGTGATTAGGTCACAAGGGTGGAGCCCTCATGAATGGGATTAGTGCCCTTATAAAAGCAACCCCAGAGATCTCTCTCCTGCTTTCGGCCACGTGAGAATACAGTGAGAATTTGACAGTCTGCAAGTGGAAGAGGGCCTTCACCAGGCACCACATCTGCTGGCACCATGATCTTGAACTTCCCAGCTGCCAGACCTGTGAAAAACAAGCACTTATTGTTTATAAGCATGGTACTTTGTTATAACAGCCTGAATGGACTAAGACAGCGTGGATTCCTTACCTCTGAGAGTGTGACATCTCCTTCAGTGTTAAATTTGAAGCAAAGCCAGGGACCAACAGCCATCACATGTAACTGGCTCCGAGGCCAAGAATTACCCTAAGTGACCCTTGGTATCTTTTTCACCATAAGTAGTTTGGGCTTCCCATTGCAAAGCTTAATGAGTGGCTGTCACTTTAGAAATGTTAAGTGAATTCAACTCCCCAGTCCTAGGATAAAAAGGAAATCATCCTTGAGGATTAAGAGAAAAAACTAAAAATTGGAGCTGAATAAACTGCTAAAATGCTGGACTCTGCAATCAGGTGTGCATACCTGCTTTCCAGCTACACGACCTTGGGCAGGTCACATCATCCCCTGAAATCTCAGTTGCTGCATCTATAAAATGGGGAAAAGGTCAGTTTCTTCTTGGCAACACTGTAATGAGAATTGATGAGGCAATACATTTTATGTGTTTAACATACTACCTAGGACACAGTAAGGACTTAATGCTAATTATTATTATGATTAATTTATGTAAAATGGTTTTGTAAAGCTAAGGCCTCATTTATTTATAACCCTTAGACACTAAAACTCAGCAAAAACGGAGTGTCTGCTAAGTCACTTCAGTCGTGCCCGACACCTTGTGACCCTATGGACTGTAGCCCTCCAGGCTTCTCTGTCCATGGGATTCTCCAGGCAAGTATTTCTTCCTCCATGGAATCTTTCCAACCCAGGGGTTGAACTTGCATCTGGAGGATTTTTTACCTCCCGCACCACCTGGGAAGCACAAAGAGTGACACAACTGAGTGACTAATGCTTTCACTTTCAAAAGAGTGGATATATGGGTATATATAACTGATTCACTTTGCTGTACACCTGAAACTAACACAACATTATAAATCAGCTATACTCTAGTAAAAAAGTTTTAAAAGCCTCTGTATAAATGTTCAATGAGAAATTATTTTCATCATTTCTCAGTTAACTCTCCCAGCGTTTAAATGGTAAATATGTGAGGAGGGGCAGGCATTTACCCTCATCTTACAGAGCCTTTTTAATGAGTAGTTTCTGGAGCTGCTCTGCGAGAAAATGCTCTTGTATGTCTAAAAATCCCAAACTATTTAGAAAAACAAACAAAGCTGGACTGATCTGAGTTAATTGTTTTTAGAAATAACAAATTGACCAAATTCAACTTTTCCCTCCCTACTCCCATCAGCCAATTTTGGGATAGATATAGTCTCATTATGAAATCTGACCAAGCTTGATTCTATGTGATTCAATCTCCAGGTTTAAACAATCTGGAATGCTCTGTGGAAGACCTTGAAAGATTTCCCAGCAGGAAATGGAAGGCTGACAAGCCAGAGAATGAATGAATTCAGGTTTTCAGTTCCTGGTGACCTTGATTAGCACCCAGCAAAGTTTGCTGGCTGTCTGTCTCCTGGCATTCACCCTCTTCCTCTCTCCATGAGTTTGATCCCTCCTATTCTCTGTCTGGAAGGACTACTGCATCCTTCCAGATGCAGAAGAAAGAAATTTCAGGGACGAGAGGGGTCAACGCCCTCACCCGGCAGATGAGGAAGCTTAGATTTAATGAGTTTGCGTGACCAGCATCTATTACTCTTTGATGCTTTCCTCTTGGTTCCAACACAATGCTCCATTTTCTTCAAGCAAGAGCTACTGAGGGAATTTCCAACCATTTTCCAGTTTCCATTTTCTTCATATCAAAACAGAAAAGTATCTTTATTAAAAGTGTCAAAGTGTCAGCTCTTTAGATCTGGGTATACCTATCTGTTTCCCTGGGAGATGGTGGGAGTGGGCACGGCATCTGGGGTTCAGGGTTTGGGGGGCGGTGCCAATGGGCAGGGCGAAGAAGACCTTCACTGCCACCTTGTGGTCCCCCGGCGCCACGGAGACTTATCGCTTCCGTAGCGTCTGTCTGTCCACCTACTTTGGCTCCTTCCTTGAGGTTTTTGTCATGCAGTCAGCATGGTGTCACTGGAGCCTGGCTAGCATTTTTCTTTCCGGTGCATTTTTCACTTTCTTCAGCCCCAGGGAGGGGGAAGGTGTTGCAAGCCAGCAAAATTCGATATCCTGAAAAATCATCTGTGGGGAGGTAAGGGGTCAGGATCTAGGAAAGGACTCTCAAGATGAAATGCTGGCGCGGCTTGCAAGATCCTTGTTTCATCTCTCTACCGAGGGGAGAGTTACGGGGCAAAAGTCAGGCCCAGTGTTGGTACTTGTCACGGTTATCACCTGGTCAATTGGGGAAGTCAGGACAGATGAAGATTTGTTTCTTATCTCATTCATTGCCCTTGATTACAGTTCAAATTAGTTCTCACATCACATTCTGATAGTCTCAGACTCAATATCATCAGTTGAAATACTAACGATATTTTTCAGTGCAAAAAATGACTTTCAAGGCATGTATTACGGAAAGGATTATAATAAATTAAATGCCTAAACTGGCAGACTGCAAACAATTTTGACTTAGATCTAAATGTTTGCACTGGCTGTTTAAACATTTAATTTGTTAGAATGGAAGTTCCACCACAGAATAAGCATATTAATTAAACTTGGGCCTCAGCAACCTGAGTCATTCCCCACACACAGAGCGTGACAAACCTGGACAGCAAGGGCCGATGTGCATTGGTTTCTCATTCTCCAAATGAACACGCTGCTTCTTTAAACCCTGCAGACATTAGTGACTTTTAATGAATTATTCTGTCTTTCTGAGGCTACTGTTAGATGATGCTGTAGGATAATGTTAGTCTAGGAAACAACTTTGCTAATTAAGTTTCAAGAAAGTTGTCACTCATAGATACTTGAGTAAAGTGGTTAGGTGGATGATTCGTTGTGTGACTTCACACCAAAAAAAAATAGAAAAATGTAAAGGAGATTCAAAACAAAACCTCCAAAGATGAGCTTATCAAAAAGGAAGACTATCACCACAGCTACCACCGTCACCCACATCATCATCCCACCACCACCACTATCACCACAGCTACCACCGTCACCCACATCATCCCACCACCACCACTATCACCAC